>WBNM01030222.1:7230-22103 GCA_013399055.1 Ramphastos sulfuratus
TTAAAAAAACAAAAAAAAAAAAAAAAAATAAAAAAGAAAAAAGAATTAAAAAAAAAAAAAAAAAAAAAAGACATCAAAAAAAGACAAAAGTAAAGAAGACAAAAGAAAAAAAAAGAAGGTATTTTCCAAAGTTCATATCATTCATAACATTTTTTTCATTTGATTCTTTGCTTCCTTTCTTGTTTTTTTATTTGTTCAGAGTTTGATTCATTGTTTTTGGGGGTTTGGGGGATTTTTTTGTTTGGTTTGGTTTGGTTTTGGTTGTGTTGTTTTTTGGTTGTTTTAAATAAAGACCAACTCAAACCTGAGAGCTTGGTGAAATCATGAATAAAGAAGAGGGGTTTTGGCTATAGGACTTTGAAAGAAATCTGTAAGCTGTGTCTGGATACCTGAATTTTGTGCATTTGTGTTTCTCCTTAGGATGACTGAAGAAAGCCTGTACTGTTTGTAGCCAGAGAGGGAATATATTGCACTTTGTGTGTGAAAAACACCTTGAGTGCTAATAGATCACCTAAGGGGAATTTAACCAGGTTTCACCAAAATCCTTGTGTTCAGGAAATACTCCCCTTTTTTCTTTTTTTTCCCCCAAGGTCTTATAAAGTGTAGCTTTGATGAGTTTGTCATTCTTTTCAGGAAGAAGCAGAAATAGGATTTCTGAGTTAAAATGAGCAGTGCAAAAGTGAAGCACTGAAATAACCAGCTCTCTCCTGCCAGTGGTTAGCACACCATGAGGTCTGTGCTAACTGATTGGAGCCATACGGAGAGCAGGAGGTACACAGAGTGAAAAGAGGGCCTAAGGTTTTTTGCCTGCCAAAGGGAAAGCCTGGCTCCAGAAAGACTGTGGGTTGCCTTGCCATCACCTTGAGAGCTGCACTTGACAACCACAAGGACTAAGAGTGCTCCACGCTCACAGCCTGAATACACACACATTGGTGTCCAGTATTGCCTATGCCCTTGCCACTTTCATCTAGCAGTGCAAACATCTAGCATACAGCACTTGTGCTGGTTTGAGGCTAATTGGAATATTTTAATGGAGAAAATTGTATTATAGGCTGTGAAAAGCAAACAATGGTGATGTCTACTTCACTCATAGGTTTGCTGAGATGTTTAAGAATAAGAACAAAAACAGATAAGACACTCTCAGACTGAGCCAGTCATGGTCTCTCTAGCTTCTTGCCTTCTCCTCTCTGCTCAGTAATCTAACTAACCCCTTTCCTTCTAACCCCCCTGGTTGATCCTCCAAACTCACCTTACATGTAAGGCAAACCCTGGAGGAAGGTAGAGGGGTGGGGAGAAGGTGGAAGGGTGGTTGGGATTCCCTCCTGGGGACTCTGATTACTGGGAGGGGAATTGTGTTTCTGTATTACCTTTAACCTGTATATTTCTGTAACTATTCATGTCTATTGTGTATTTATCTGCTTGTATATCTGTAAATAGAGCTTCAGTCCTTAACTTCCAGCTGGTTGAGTCTACTCTGGGTGCTTTTATAAAGTGTGGGGGGCCAGGGAATTCCCAAACCATCACAAGCACTGCATAAAGTGATAGCACAGACTGATTGTTGTGACAAATCAGCTATGAACAGTGCATGAAGTAGCTAGTCTGTGTATGGAAAAGGGAAGGAATTCCTGCTGGCTGATGCTCTCCCATATTTGCTTGGGCATTTTTTTTTCCATAATATCTGTAAATGTTTGCTACTAGACAAGACTACTTAAGCTAGGGAAAGACAAGAGTAGAGTCTGTGAAATGGTGAAATAAAAGCCCTTCTCTCTCAGGTTTACCAGACTTGCTACAAGACACAGCTGCTTCATAATATGTGCTAGAGCTCTGAATCATAACACTGACCCAAAAAAATAAGAAAAAGAAAAAAAGAATTTAAAAAAAAAAGAATAAAAGAAAAGAAAGAATTGAGAAAAAAAAAAAAGGATTAAAAAAAAAAGGGAGAAGAGTATGGCTACATACCAAAGTGTGAAAGAGTCAAAGATGTAAA
Organism: Ramphastos sulfuratus; assembly: GCA_013399055.1. Classification (NCBI taxonomy): domain Eukaryota; kingdom Metazoa; phylum Chordata; class Aves; order Piciformes; family Ramphastidae; genus Ramphastos; species Ramphastos sulfuratus. Next base: position 9,218 of record WBNM01030222.1, read on the forward strand.
AAAGGCTAACAAAAATGAAAATAGACACCATCTTGAAAAATGGTTTGCTTTCAGATTTTTGTCTAATATCTGGAGGCCAACAATGAGTATACCACATCAGAGACCCTTTCCACCTTGCCCAAAGTGATGAGCTCATGTTTGCAGATTGTCTAACACTTTGTTTTCAGGCCAAAAGTATCAGGTTTACACTGCAGCAACAAATTGTTACAATGTGGGAAGAGTTTATGGACAAAGCACAAATCTGTGGGATGCTTTAACCATCTATGATTGTGTCTGTTGAGCCATGTAATCGAAAAGAGACGATCCCAAGGGCTCGGGGGAAGATGCAGTGATGCAGTGACACTCATGCTCTGATACTTCAAGATATTATTAATACAAAGTGATTATATGTGTGTGTGTATATATATGTGTGTGTGTGTGTGTGTGTGCATATTTGTGTGGTTATATATATATAGAATCATAGAATGGTTTAGGTTGGAAGGGACCACTAGGATCATCTAGTTCCACCCCCCTGCCATAGGCAGGGACACCTCCCACTAGTACAGGTCACTCAAGGCCTCGTCCAACCTGGCCTTGAACACCTCCAGGGAGGTTGTGGAGCACCTCCATGCGTGTGTGTGTGTTTAAAAATACCTTTGGTGATCTTGTATGCTTTGTGGATTTCCTCATTTTAATCAGAATTAATCATAGAAACAATCATTTCCATCCAAGTGCTGTCAAGGCCTGAAACAGGATGTCCAGGGAAGTGGTGGAATCCCCATCTCTGGAAGTGGTCAAAAACCCTGTAGATGTGGTGCTGAGTGACATGGTTTAGTGGAGACCTGGCGATGTTGAATGGTTGGACTTAATGATCCTAAAGGTCTCTTCCAAGCTAAACATTCCAAGCTAAACATTCCAAGCTAAACAATTCTATAGTTTTGATTGTTGGGTTGTCTGTGGGGAAAAATACACTGAGTGCTTTCTTGCAAAATGAGTATTTTCCTCTTCTGCACCTTGGTTAGCTGAAGCACTGACAACAAGCTGCAGTAGGCCTTGTGCTGCCTTCTTTGCAGGCAGGAGTCTGTGGATGTGACACATGAATGCATGTCTGACTTCCCTGCTAAACTTCCTCACCTACTCCCATCTACTTGTTTGATTCTTCAGTTCTCTACTAAACGTTGTCAGAGTTAAGTTGAAGGAATAATTGGACTTAAAGACTATTAAGTCATTTCAGGATAGACCAGCTTTGAGTAGGTTCTCTTTGAAATTCAATATTCACTGCTTCCATATATATTCAGTGAACAATCTAAGAATCAGTATTGAGTCTCCAAGGAACACTGAAATTTTTAAGGATGTGTTTTAGGTATGAGCTGTGACATGAAAAGTTCTGTCCTTGTCTTCTTCCTTGGCAAGTGTGGTAAATATTTTTGAGGAAATTGAATTAATTGACTTAGCATCTGTTTCTGCAAATACTTTTTGCTGTATGGTTGGGTGCTTTTAGGCACACTGCTTCTCTGTGTGCTGAAACCCCTTCCTTCCCTTGCTTTATTTTAATTACTGATTGGAAAGAACTTCTTCACATGCATGAAAACCAGACTCGTTTTCTTAATTTTATAGTCTGAACAATCAGAAACAATGAGAAGATATTTCTTTTGGGTTTTGTGTTTAGATATTGGGAAAAGAGTTTAAACCAAAGTTTTTCCCTCTCTCCTGTTTGCTTTCTCTCTAGGTATCAGAGAATCATAGAATGGTNGTATCTTATTGAACAGGAAAAGGGAGGGGGAAAACTGCAGGGCTTGAAGGAAAGGCTCAAAGTCATGGGGTACAAATCCTTTCCATATTCTTTCCCTGTTTCCTTTCCCCCAGGGTCCTTGAAGGCAAAGATAAAAATATCTCAGATGGCCAACAAAGTGTCTCTGCTTGATTTTACTGAAAGGGAGAATGTGAGACAAAACAGACTCCACTGTGGCTGCTGTTTAAATTAGCTATAGAAAAGTGTCATGACAGTCTCAGCTAATTAATAAATCATTATTACAATTTCACATATTAATATTCTGACTACAATTAAAACTCTACATGTATTTGATAATACTGAGCAAGCCAAATACTCCTTTGTTACAAGTCATTCAACAGATGATTTCTTTTTCTTAACAATACTCTTCAAAAGACAATTTAAAACCTTAGAGAAAAAAAGAAAATATTTCTGTAGTCCTCCCATAAAGAAGAGAATCTGGGAAAATTTCCTGAATTTAGCTTCTTTGCTGCAGGTTCAATTGGAGCAAATTTCTCAATTGAATTCACTCAGTGACTCTTCTGAGCAGTTTAAAAGAGGAGTGGCTATTGTAATTTATGTTTAAAGTTCAGTACTATATACGTAACACTTAAGGAATTAGCATAGTACTCCTCATATTCACCTAGTGAAATACCTTCATCATTCTGCTTTTATGGACCTTCCTCTTATGAACCTCTATCCTCTACTGTCCCATGAGCTTCCTTTCCAGTTTTCCAGTAAAATCCCCCTGCAATAGTGTCTGGTTTCAAAGAGTTCCTTGATGTGAGAGAAGCTTTGGGTTGAGCTGGGCATCTTTGTGATAGGATTTCCTTATAACCCATGATGTATTTTGATGATGTGCAAATCACACTTCGAATAAAAATGAAAAAGGAAAGTGTCTTGGGACCATTTGAAATATGTTAACTCACAAGTAAGTGTGACAATGAATGTTCACATTCTTAACATGCAAATAAATAAATAAATCACAAGTAAAACAAACAAAAACCCTGAAAAAGTTCCAGAATTAAGTATTTTGGATTATTCAAAATCACAATTTATTCTGTTAAAACTGTTTATTAACAGGAAGATGAATCTGAAGGTGATTTTATATCCCTTGAAATCTCAGTATTTTTATTATTTTATTGTTATTATTATATTACATTGCTGCTTTGAACACCGCTGTCTTTACATAGACTGCTGAAAGCTGGAAGACATTTTCAAAGTTTTAAGTAAGCCAGACTGTGCTGGTTTAAGGCTAATTGGAATATTTTAATAGAGAAAATTTTATTATAGGCTGTGAAAAGGAAATAATGGTGATGTCTACTTCACTCATAGGCTTGCTGAGATGTTTAGGAATAAGTACTCAAAACAAAAGATAAGTCAGTCGGGCTTGTTGCGGTCTCTGGGGCGCAGTGTCTGGGGCTATCTAGCAACTTCTGGCTTCTCCTCTCTGATGATTAATTTCACTAACCACTTTTTTCTTCTTATTCCTCCTCTGGCCGATCCTCAAAACCTTGGGGTAAGGTATAGGGGTGGGGAGAAGGTGGAAGGGTGGTTGGGAGCCCCTCCTGGGGTCTCTGATTTCTGGGAGGGGTGTTGTGTTTCTGTATTACCTTTACCTTGTATATTTCTGTAAGTATTCCTGTATATAGTGTATATATCTGCTTGTATATTGTGCTAAGCTGTAAATAGAGCTTCATCTAAACTTCCAGCTGGCTGAGTTTCTAGTCTGGGTCATTTTACAAAGTGTGGGGGGCAGGGAGCTCCCAAACCTACATCACAAACGTTTGGCATAATCTTAAAATGCTCCATTTAATTGGAATTGCAAAATATTCTGTAGTTCCAGATACCAGATAATAAACAAAAGTCAATAACCTAGCTTCTTGCAAATGGAGATCAGCCTGTACTATGTTGCAAGCAGTTCTGGTACCCAAGATTACTCAATTAAAGATGCTTAAGTATCTCCATAGTCCATCAAGGAAAACATTTGAGGAGCAGGCAGGGACCTTTTCTGCTCCTGAAACACTTTAACTGAAATTAGTAAAACTAGTATGCAGTATCTTCTCTGGAGGAAAAATCCCAACCTGACCCAAGGCTTCTGAAGTCTTTGGGCAAAGTTTCCAAGTGAAGGGCACCATATGTATCTAATATTTTTATTTAGTAATATGCAAATACATCACTGTTGTGGCATTCAGCACTTTGCCTTCAGCCCTCAATAATCACAGAATCATAGAATGGNAGGCAGACAGCCCTTTCAAGAACACATTTCATCCCTAATCCTGACTCTCCCTGCCTTCATTGTCACAGCTGAGTGAGTTGTAGCTTCGACAAAGAACTTTGGATCATTGTTAGATGAATGCTCTCAAACATTTTCATAATATCAGGCTAGTAAGTTTAATGCCACTTAGAGACATTTCCAAACAAACATTGTTCAGGATGACATAGGAGTCATCAGGTTTAATGGCAAAATAACAAGTGTTTTCTGAGAGAGGAAAAAGAAATATAAATTAATCCAGAAACTTATGGTTAGGGGAAAAAAAAAAAAAAAAGAGAGAAGGAAATTTCAAATCGATTCTTACTATTTGTAGAAGAAACTGAACTGCACAGTTGTTTCTGGGAAAAATAAGGCCTATGTCAAAAGTCACTGGAAACATTGACCTAATTTCAATTTGGGTGTCAATAATAAAATGTCAGAATCAACCAGGTTGGAAAAGACCTCTAGGATCATCCAGTCCAACCTATCACCTAACCCTTCTAATTAACCAAACCATGGCACTAAGTGCCTCATGCAGCCTCCTTTTAAACACCCCCAGGGATGGTGACTCCACCACCTCTCTGGGCAGCCCATTCCAATGCCAATCACTCTCTCTGTCAAGAACTTCCTCCTAACATCCAGCCTAGACCTCCCCTGGCACAACATGAGTCTGTGTCCTCTTGTTCTGTCACTGGGTGCCTGGGAGAAGAGATCAACCCCACCTGGCTACAACCTCCTCTCAGGTAGCTGTAGACAGCAGTGAGGTCTGCCCTGAGCCTCCTCTTCTGCAGGCTGCACACCCCCAGCTCCCTCAGCCTCTCCTCACAGGGCTGTGCTCCAGGCCCCTCACCAGCCTTGCTGCCCTTCTCTGGACATGTTCAAGCACCTCAATATCTTTCTTAAATTGAGAGGCCCAGAACTGGACACAGCACTTAAAGTGTGGCCTAAGCAGCGCTGAGCCCCTGGGCAGAAGGACTGTCCTGGTCCTGCTGCCCACACTACCAAAATAGCATCACACAAGCTTATTATGGCCATGTAACTCTATCCACGTGGTGCTCCTGCTTTTGTTCATGTATTATCCCTGCCTGTATAGAATTCACTAATTCTCTGGGACAAACCAGCAAAAGCACAAGCTTTGTACTTTTTCAGTGATAAAAAATAATTAGTTTTCTTTTTTATTTTTTCTTTTCTTTTCAGTACAATAAGGCCACGATTGACTTCTGTCCTTAACCCTGCAAAAGAACTCTAGGGATACCTGCACTTTCCTCTTTTGCATGGAATAAGATTATTTTCAACCACAAGAAGTCCATCAACATGATGATGGTTTTGCATGAATAACTTAAACTGCAGCACCTTCCTCATTCTCAGGTGGCATGTGTGCAGGTGGTTTATATACCAGTGATTTCTTTACTGAGAAGTGAACTTCAGTTCATCTGTCTCCCAGAAAGAATACTGCAGATTGATAATATTAAATTCCTTTAAGAGGTGAAATAAAACACATGGGCTTGCAGCAGGATTAGAAAATTATATTCCAGATGGAAAATTTTATGCACTAAAAAATTGTGTGAGTGAAATACCAGTATCATAAAATAAATAACAGGAAACGTGGTAATTTATGTGATAGAGAAAATTGTCACTTTCAGAACTGCCAGAAAGTCAACAGCATTTCACCTGTTTGACTTCAGAGGTGAACTTAGATCCCAGAGGCTTAAAAATACATGAAGAGCAGCAAAATGAAATAAGAACTCATGAATCCAATAGAGGTTTACAAAGAAGAAAGCAATTTGTGCAAAGAAGAGTTTTGTAGAAGTTGGTAATGCATGGAACCAGAATTTAACTTGTTCCTGGAAAGTGATTTAGGATATGGCAAATAAATTAAAATCCATTCTGCAAGACAAGCAATTAATGGGGGCTCCTAATTTAGAAAACATCACAATTCAGAAATGGACTTAAGCATTTTTAACCTTAAGCACATTTCAAAACTCCACTGAATTCAGATGGAGATGGGAATTAAACACAGAAAACAATAGGTCAGGCATGCCTACTTGGTCTCATTTGCATCACTAATACTTTACACTTGTGGAGTTCATTACATCCCATGTGAGAAGGAGTGCTCCACAAATACTGATGACTAACTGGTCCTCTAGTTTCCATACAAATGTAGAATTGTTATGGTTAGAAAAGACCTCTAAAATCATTGAGTCCTCCTTCAACCTAAGACCACAATGGCCATTAACCTGTGTCCCACAGTGCCATGTCCACATGTTTCTTGAACACCTCCAGGGATGGTGACTCCACTACCTCCCTGGGTGACCTCTTCCAATGCCTGATCGTTCTTTCAGCAAGGAAAATATTCCTAATGTCCAACCTAAACCTCCCCTGGTACAATTTCAGGCCATTTCCTCTCATTCTATCACCAGATACCAGGAAAAAGAGGCTGACTGCCACCTCACCACAACCTCCTTTCAGGGAGTTGTAGAGAGCAATGAGGTCTCCCATTAGCCTCCTCTTCTCCAGACTAAGCAATCGCTCAGCTGCTCTGCATAAGACCTGTTCTCCAGACCCTTTACCAGCTTTGTTGCCAGTCTCTGGACACAATCCAGGATCCAAGATCTCAAGGTCTTGCAATGACAGGCCAAGGGGCAATGGATTTAAACTGGCAGAGAGGAGATTGAAACTGGATGTTAGGAGGAAGTTCTTTGCAGTGAGGGTGGTGAGACACTGGCACAGGTTGCCCAGGGAGGTTGTGGATGCTTCCTCCCTGGAGGTGTTCAAGGCCAGGTTGGAGGAAACCTTGAGCGACCTGTACTAGTGGGAAGTGTCCCTCCTATGGCAGGGGGTTGGAACTAGATGATCTTTGAGGTCCCTTCCAACCTTACCATTCTATGATTCTATGATTATTGAGGACTGAAGGCAAAGTGCTGAGCGCCACAGCAGTGATGATTTGCATTTTACTAAATAATATTAGATACATATGGTGCCCTTCACTTGGAAACTTTGCCCAAAGACTTCAGAAGCCTTGGCCCCTTCCAACCTTACCATTCTGTGATTCTATGATCCCAATGTCTGTCTTGTAGTGGGGGGTCCAAAACTGAATCCAGTATTCCAGACACAGCCTCACCACTGCTGAGTAGAGGGGGACAGTCACTTCCTTGCTCCTGCTGGCCACACTTTCCTATCTGACAAGCAGTAGAGTTATGAGAGGAGAAGCAGGGATGTAAACGTCTGAGACAGCATAAATGCAGCTACCTCCTCCCTGTTATATTGGATGTGGAACAAAAAAAAAAGCCATCTCATACTGAATGACCTTGCAATGGCCAGTAATTGTTACCCACCCTTATGCCATAAGAGCGAACCTACTGCTGCTAATTTCTATTTTAAGTGCAGTGGAATGCTGCGGTCACGCTGATACTGCTCTGTAGACGCTGTTGGCAAGCGGTAGCAGAACATTTAATGGCAATTCCTGCATGTATAGAAGTGATCCTTGCCACTGGGAAGCAGTTGCTGTAGAAATGTTGCTGCTGCTCTCGCAGTTGCTCTAAAGCCTATTAGTAAGTGCATTTCCCATTTTTACCCTGACATTTGTGTAATTTTAGCTTCTATATCTTGGCAAATGCCGCCCTGTATTTTTGGCTCACCCCTAAGTTATCTGAAGGAGAGCAATGTGATTCCAGGCAGGAGAAGGCAGAATTGTCTCGGAATAACAAGAGTTTGTTTTTTTTTTTTAAATGCAGTGCAAATGGTTCTTACATTATTTTTGCATGAATCAGACATTTATTTTCTAAAGAAAGACAGGGGTGGGGGGAGAAGGGCAAAATCTTTCACTTAAATCCTCTCATAGTTCATTGCTGAATATCAACTTCTAGTGACAAGCCAATGTACGCTAAGGCTTCTTGATTATTGTGCTTTTGGAGATTAGCTGGTTTGAGTCATGAGGGTGTGTTACCTCACCCCAATTACAGACCTCCAGTAGAAATGGTAAAAACAGGCAGCACGAAGGAAGAAAGGGAATTTTTCTAGCATTCACAGGACGTTCACATGAACTGCATGGGCAGAGTGAAATCATGCAGTTGCCAAGAAACAAAAGCAAGTAGTAGAAAATGAACAATTGCAGAATAAAAGGAGTCCTACGAGTGTTAGAAGATGGAGACTGACTTGCTTTTTGTGCTGTGACCTTTCTTTATGTTGTACTTTCACCCGTAGAGCTCTACAGACAAGATGGCACCAACTAAACCTAAAAAATTACTCACTGCCAAGATAAGTCACAGAATAATGAGGTTCCAGCAACTGCAAAGATGCAAAGAAAACTGACGTCAGTTATCTCTCCACAGTGCTCAGCAAGAAGGAATCAAATGCTGAGTCTTTAAAATGAATGGGTCTAAAACCTGAGATCACAGCTCTGCTTATCGGGACATGGTGATGTACTGGATTATTTAGAAGTCACATGAATGGGTCTTTGCTAACCCTTAATTTTGCAAAATCAATCCTTTTGTTCTGCAGCATATTGCATCCCTTTTATACTGAAGAGAGAAGATGCTGTTTGCAGAGAACTATTTGAAACAAACTTTTAAAGTAAAGGGAGTATCAGTAATAAATTCGGCTTTATAATAAGGCACCTCTTGGGACTTGGTTGTGACTTGGACTGGGGGACAGCAGGAGTAAGAAATATTAGGAAATATCTACATCACACTGTGTGTGTTAAACAGGCCTTGGACTCTCATTTCTGGGAGCAGCCTTCTCACAGCATATGCACAAGGTGAGGGAACAGGTGTAGGCTTGGCTCCCTCACAAGCTCTGTCCATCATGTCTGCTCCTAGAAAGGTCAAGAACTACCACTAGATGTTGATTTTAAAGGGCTGCCCTTATAGAGGTGGAAAAGGAATGCACATGCCAGTGACGGCTCAGTAAAGTATCCTCTTTGCATACATCCCTAGGGACTGAAGTTCAAATATGCTATTGGAGTAGTCCTAACAAATTCATTCTGTCCCTGGCTCAGTATTGATGAAGGTCATTCCCCACCTGCGTTGCTTTGTTTCCTACTCTCAGCTGTATCTGGAGTCTCATGATACTCAGTCTTTTTCTGGGTGTTGGGATTACAGTGTTGCATGAAAGCCTTTGCTTTCATTTCAAGGGCAGTACTACATTAATATTCTTTTGCCTAACTGACAGGCTATAGCTGTTCCATTGAATAAGAGTGTGGATCAAAACCAGGAATTATCTTAAAGGAAGACTGTTGGAACCACTTTCTGCAATACAAACATTTCTGGTATAAGCCTCAGTTTCTTCCATCTTCTTTGGGACCTCTTCTACACATACAACCAGCAGCTGAAGCAGACAGGAATCTGTCTTCTCATCTGTGCTTTGAAACTCCATATCCCAGCACCTTGGCAAACTCAGTACCTGCCAGAGAGAAGGTACTGAGCATGGAAGGTACAGAGCAAGGAAGAGGTGTCTGATCTCAAGTGATGACACTGCAGGAACCTGGATGGAAAGCGGAGGCTGCTGTGATGAAGCACAAGCCCGAGCAGTCTGCATAAGTGAAACTACTGTGGCAACAGCCTCTGTCTCTTACCAACCTGATTGTTGTCTTGAACTTTGCTTCATGCATATTTGATTATACACACCAAAAAAGTTGAACTTAGTGTTTTTGGGAGGCATGAGGAAACGAGACGTTTGAAAAAGTGATTTTCAAATCTCAAAACCAAGACATCAACCGCAACGAACCGAAACGCTTCATTAACATACAGACAAAACCCCATGTAATTTCCACACTGATCTCATGACTTTTTTGGGCTCAACTCATAATTTTCAGGGTTTGGTTTTTTTTTAAGTTGGCAGTATATTCTTTCACTACGTAGCTACACATTTTCTCCCTCACATTGTTTCCCTGAACGTTCAAAGAAGAGCAAATCCAATATACTGAGTACAGCACCAAGCTTTCAAATAAGGAGCAGAAAAGAAGAATTGTGAATGTGAGGTAATCAGAGTGTGAATTCCTTCATTACCAGTTTGATGAACACTCTTCACAGCCCTTAAAGCAGCTCTTCTTTGGGGTTATGGTTGGATCACAGGTGAAAAACTAGCCCATCAAGCAAGTTCCAGCCCTATACCAAGTGTTAGAGCAACACTACCTTGATTCCTAGGCAATGTTTAGAAGAGGCAATAGCAGAAACAACAACAACAAATTAAAACTGATGTATCAGCAATTTATGAACACCACACTTGCCCTTTTTGCCGCTTATTGTATTACAGCTTCATCCCAGTGTCTTAGTATCCTAAAAAAAATAGAATCAAATAAAAATCACACAGACTAACACTATTTAACCAGACACATCCTGAACCATCTGTCTGGTGAGATGACAGGTTTAAGTAATGAGCCTTGTTGCACGTATGCAGCATTTCTTGGGAGCCTGTTGCTTTGCTTTAAAAGGTACGATGCAGTTGGTTTGTTTCTTCCAACATGCACTAATGTTCTGTGGTTTTTGCTGTAATGGATTACTTTGCAATTCATGCTAATGTTTTGGAGGCAAATTGCTTTCCTGTGTTTTATATTATAAACACTTGTTCGGGTCTGGTTCTGTGAGGAGCTCTGTAAGCTCAACTACCAATTAAAACCACGTTAAGGGAGAGCACGCTATGTCTCACAGATGTGCAGTGCTATTGCAGGATCAGTCCCCTGGTGTAGACAGTGTGGGTGCTCTCTGAATGTGGAGCTAATACCAATGAGTCACTAGAGGCACTACACCAGATTGTCAGAGCACATAGTAGCAGCAAGTTATTTTGTCAGGAGCCACAGTGAAAAACTACAGATTTATTTATTCATTTGGCTGTGCGCAGCATCATTCCTGTCTCTTTTTTAGTAATAAGAAGGAAAACCTTTAGGTTTCATCTTTCCTATTGTTCATCCAATGTACATTTAAGACTCTGCAATTTGCTATATTCATTCAGTACTTATTTTTAGTACCCTCATATCAGTGGCATGTTGTATTTTACTATTAATTAATTAGTTATGTTTTGGTGATGCTTAAGTAAAGTTTGGAACCCTCTATCAGTTCCATGTGCATGTGCCTATGTGCATGAGCATCTCAGTGTCTGCATTATGTTTTGGTTATGCTTAAATAAAGTTTGGAACTTCTGTACTAGTGAGAGGTGTACCTGCCTATGGCAGGGGGGTGGAACTAGATGATCCTTGAGGTCCTTTCCAACCTTACCATTCTATGATTCCATGATTATGTTTTTGGTGATGCTTAAGTAAAGTTTGGAACTCCCTATCAGTTCCATGTGCATGTGCCTATGTGCATGAGCATCTCAGTGTTTGCAGTGGTCATGAAGAGGCAAGTGTGTTTGGTTGCACACATGGGCAAACATCTCCCTTTCTGTGTTGCAGCAGGCAATACATATGCCAGACTACATCTTTGCAGTTACTGAGGTGTGTATCTGAAGACCAAGGTCCCCTGAAAGTCTCTCTGCTCACTTAAGTAAAACATATTGCTGCCAGTTATTTACTGATCATTTCAGATTTAAAGGACTTAGAGCCAAGGGAAGTAGATACAAGTCCATGCTTCTCTGTGGATTGTTGGCTTTTGTCCCAGGCTGCTCTGGATCCAGTAGTTAAGAAATAAGTACCCAAGAAAGAAAGCAGAATGCTGTTCAGTAATTTGTAAATAACCCTATGCTGGTTTGTCCTTGCTCTAGTGTAGCATTTGGAGAGACCATGCATCAAAATAAAATTAGTTTTTTTAGATTAATGGAGCTTGAACAGTGTCATAGAGAAAGTCCTTGTTCTGCTATTTTGTGCTGCTGTTTGCATCTTGTAGTGTCTTCAAAGGAAGCTATTTAAGTTTTTTCCTCATCACTCCTTACATGTTGCAGCTCACATCACCATGAAACAAGATGACTTATTTGAGTTCTTAGTTCCAGAAAAGAAACATAAGAGCGACTTGGGGAAGGAACTAGATGCACTGAAAATAAACTAAAGTCATTATATTAATGGCTTGTTGCTGGATCATTCTTTCTGCCCAAGAGCTGCAGAACAGCAGCTGGCAGGTACTGTGACTTGGTGATCATAGAATGCATCCATCTGGAAGAGACACTTGAAGGTCATTTTGTCCAACACCACTGCAATAAGCAGGGACATGTCCAATTAGATCAGGTTACTCAGGGCCCTATTAAGTCAGACTTTGAGTGTCTCCATGGATGGAGCCTCCACTATGTTTCTGGGCCACCTGTTCTAGTATTTCAGCAACCTCACTGTGAAGAACTTCTTCCTTGTTTCTAACCTAGCTCTACTGTGCTCTAATTTAAAATGTTATGGTGGAAACCTTTACAAAGGTAATGAGTAAACAGAAAATAGCAAAAAGAGACTGAAGGATTTCTCTTTTTAAATGTTTGTTAAATAAAAGGATGACAAGAACTCAAGTAGTAAAGGAAATTGTCAGACATGAATGGTAATTTATCTACTATGTATCCACATACTTTGATTTTTTTTAAGTGAAAGGAAGACAGAATTTAGTGTAGATAAACAGATGTGTGCAGAAATGATATTGGCTATGTGGTGGCACAATGGTAGACCCTCACATTGATTTTTTAATGCATAGATGATATGGAAGGTTATACAGATCATTCCTACTCTGTCACATCTTTATCCCCCAAGAAATTTAAAGCATTTAAACCTGACTCATTAGTCTCTGCTTCTAGCTAGGTTTAACAGTCCTGTCAAACAGAACTACTGAAATTGTATACAAAAAGTTACCCTGGGATTTTTATTTTGTTTTAAATAGTTCTTCACAAACTTCCACCTCATTTTTTTTCAAGTGCAAGGAATGTTGGAATTTTATCCATGTTGAGAAGTTTTGAAAGTTTTCATTCTGAAAAAAAAAAAA
>WBNM01030222.1:22111-36380 GCA_013399055.1 Ramphastos sulfuratus
AAAAAAAGGGGAAAAAAAAAAAAATCTCCGGTTTTTGGAAAAGTGGAGAAAAAAAAAAAAAAAAAAAAAAGAATCCAGTGGATTTTGGATTTTAGGTGAATGATTTTACATTGTTTTCTTGCCAGTTTGAGAGGGAGCTTTGGTCCTGGTAAAAGTGCTTCAAATATATGTATATATATATATATATGTGTGTGTGTGTGTATATATATATATATATATACACACACATATACACACACACACACATATATATATGTTAAATATACAGAGACTCCCTGTTGCCATCACATATCATGTGGTTTATCCCAGTCTACAACTGACAAGCAGCAGTATGCACCTTCACATTACATTCCATTTCGTGGGCGCCAATGAACTGGACACTGTTGTGTCTGCTGTAGCTTTAGCTCCCACAGATAAAAGTAAACAATACTCAAGGCAACCTCAGCAGAGACCGAGCTTCCATCCAGTCTTCTTTAATCTTCAGCCAGTTGGAGAGCTTCAGAGTACTTCAAGAATCCATACTGCATGTGAAAGGGAATCCCATACTCTCATTTGTCCTTTTAAATTTTTTTTCCCCTCAGCCATCACAGTCTAGTCTTTGGGACATCATCTGTCTTTATTTTTTGTATTTGTGTGCCTCTAGGTTTCATCAGTCACTGGCACTTGTATCCTCTATTTTTACACTGGAAGAATATATGGTGAGAATTCAACAAATGAATTTCAGCTCATTTGTGAATAACACATCAGATAAAGTTTTAGACCCCTCTGATTATTACAGGACCGCATAGCAAGTTGCCATCCCATCTTTATTTCCATCTCAGTTGGATCACAGTGATGGGCAGCACAATCTGCACATGCACAAAAAGCTTGCCAGAGGCTAAATGTCTCCCAGCACAGGGACTCTTTTGTCCTGTAGGTTCAATGTCTTCTAATGCTCTGTCTCTGGATAACAGCAAAATTCAGCATTAATACTCATTCCAGTCTAAATGTTTTAGCTGTTTTATTAAGGTTTCATGGGAAAAAAAAATCATTTAACTAATATTAAATATCTACAAACTAATATTAAATATCTACATGGATTGCACACATGAGTAGATTGGCTTCTCAGTCCATGACACAACTTCATATTTAGGCTTGTAAATCTGTGAGAGTGTAATCTTTGATCTGTGGGTGGCATTCTGTATCCAAACATGCTGCACAAATATTATTTATCCTTTCAGTCGAGTCATTTATGACTATGTGACTTTAAAGAAAAGCCAACAAGATTCTAGTTTAAAAGCATAGCAGTCATAACTTTATCCCCCCACCCCAAATCACATCGCATGTTGCCAGCCTCTCTTTCAAATAGATTGTTTTGCAAATTCTAAACACCTAACAGCTAATTTGTAATCTGCTCAGAGTACAAAACAATATACACAAGGAATTCTGTCTGCTCTCTGCCAGGCAACTGAAGAATTGGAATTTTTGTTAAAGCTGCAGAGAAAAGTGTTGCAAATAGCATTTAATAATTTATTGGTTCATTCTCTTTAACTCTTTCTCTCCTGGTTGTTTAAATTAGGTAAGGTAAAGGTCCTTTTAGTTTTTTTGCCATAAAGATTGACGTCCTCAAATTGTTTTCCACATTATCAGACTACTTTAGGTATCAAAGAGGCTATTTAAAGTCATGAAGTGACTGAGAGCTGTCTACCTCCCATAATACAGAACTGGGTTTTGCAGGGAAGGGGTTGGCTGGCAGCCAGAGCAGCTGGCGAGCCAGGGCAGAGCAGCTGGGCCTGGGCTTGGCTGAGAGGCTGCGAGAAAGGTGTTGCAGGAAGCTCTGTTTGTTGGTGATTCATGAAGCAGCATTCACTTCCCTGAGACACTGATGGATGAGTGCCAGACTGGTATCAGCATACAGTACAGGGCTAGGGAGGTTATGCTCACCACACAGATATGTACCCTTTGCCTTTTGCAGGAGAATAAGGTCAGCAGCACTAATGTCCTTGCTCTGCTACATTCCATGTGTTTGCATCTGTCTATCTAAATTTAGCCTGCAGCATAATACTTCCCCCTGTCCAAATCCACTGAATCCATTGCTTTGGGCTGTGAAACAGCATTAATGGCTCAGGGTTGCAGGTGTCTAAGCAGTCAGTAGAATCATACATACATTCTTGCTTGACCTCTTTGTCTAGACCTTTCCAAAGACTATTGAGCCTGAGCTCAGCCCAGAGCCATGCTTGCTTTTGCAAGCCATGTGGTGGAGATGTACTCACATGCCTGCATTGTTGAGGCTACATTTGGAATATTGTGTCCAGTTCTGGGCTTCTCAGTTCAAGAGAGACAGAGAACTACCAGAGAAAGTCCTAAAGAGGGTCAGGAGGTTGATTAGGAAATGGAAGCATCTCTCTTGTGAGGACAAGCTGAGAGACCTGTGGCTGTTTAGCTTGGAAAAGGGAAGACTAAGAGTGGATCTTGTCGATGCCTATAAATATCTAAAGGGTAGAGGTCAAGAGCCAGAGACAAGGGTATAACAGATGAAGCTGTATGTGTATAGGTATCTGCCCTGATATTCTAGCATGGCTGGAATTCAGAGCTGGATTATCAGGGTCATTACTCCTGGCTCTGTAGCAGTTACAGAGCCATGCCTTGTGTCTGCTTAACACTGTAACTTTTATAGCAACCAGAATCAGACTTTAAGCTTTATTAAAAACATTAACAAAACTCTACAAACGAAATATAATCTGCAGCCAATTAATAAAGCTGTGTCTCTGTAGGAATTATGATCCATTTCACAGTACTATTTGCAAAAGAATTTGAATTCTTCTGTTCCAAAAATGGAGAGCCTTGACTAACTGGGAACCCTCATGAACTGCTGACAGCATGAGCCTCACAACACGCTGTGGAGTTTTTTGGCTGAGTCCTGTGGAGTGGAGTTGATGCACAAATATGCCCCATTCTGCAACACCATATTTCATTCTTTGAAACTTTTAATTTGTGGAGCTTTAAAAGTTTTCAACCTCACATTTTTTATTTTACTTTTTTTCTTTACCTTTTTTTTTTTTTTTTTTTTTAACATAGATTTCTGGACATAAACACATCAGGTGCCTTTCTTCATTAAAGAATCCTGAAAGGGTTACGTTAATGTGAGCTTTGTTTGGTAGAATTAGACTTTGGCTCAGCATCAATTACCTCGAGGGAAATTCATCCTTCTCAGAGCAGAAGGATCTTCAGTGGGAATGGGTATACTTCGGAGAGTTTTCCAAATGAAGATTTTCCAGCAATTCTCAGAGTTCTGGTAATTTCTCATAGGTTTATTTATAATTTTAAGAAAAAGGCTCTGAAGAGGAATGAAAACATCCTTGGTACAATGCACATGACAAATCCTGTAGCCTACCATGCACAAATTTATGTGTTCATCTCCTCAGTCAGCAGTCAGTGAACCTCAGACAGCATATAAATTCTGGATAAGAAATAACTCTTCATGTCTATAAATTTAACACTGTATCTTAAAAGTAAAGTTGGCTAGATGATGCCAAATACATTTGTAATGGGTATCTAATTTTACCTGATCTGTCTGTGTATGATTTACTGCTTAATACAATCGGGTTTTGCTACCTAAGGCATCCTGCTTTATCTGGTTATCTGGCAGCAATAATCTTCTGTCTCCCGAGGTACTGGAACATGACACAGGCTGTTCTTGCACTGTATTGAAGTGTAAAATACACACATACATCAATCAATCTTGCCTTGCCAGTGCACTTGTGAGAGGTGAAGTAGAGCCCCTGACAGGGACTCATCACACACAAGTGTTTTTACCCATGCCGCATCGATGGTCATGGCAATCAGAGTCCACTTCGAGAGGCTTTTTCCCCTTTAGAAAGCTCTTTAGGGGCTAAATCTCTGCTATCTCTGCTATCTCAGTGAGTAATTCCTACCTACATCTGCTAAACTTGTCAAGGGCTCTAGCTGATGGCCTCCAGTTATCACTGACGACCCGGAGGGACCACATCTACTTGCTGTGTAGGTATTGTATTCAGGCTGGACAATGCCTGTTTTTTTCCAGTGTTACATCTGGCTGAATCAAGATGACTGTGCTTAGCATGCAGGCTCTGACTCAGAAGCACTGCAGTCTGAGTAGACTTGGCAGGTGAAAAGTAAGACAGGAAGCAGAAGACGGAAGGGACTTGCCCAGCAGACAAGCCACAGCTCATAGTCAGACACCTTGACAGGTACAGAGACCTGATATTTGTATTGCTGCTCTTCTGCTACAGGGTGGGGCAATAGTCCCCAGAGGCTTTCAGGCAGCAAGAAATCTCACTTGGCAATGTTGTACGCCACTGGAGGGGGGAGCCTTCCCAGGAAGACAGGATTATACTGAATGATGAACTCTGCTGCTTCTGCAGATGAAGAAGGGCAGGGACAGGGATGGGAGAGAGCAGAGCTGCTTCAAGAGGACAGGGTGAGTGGTGTTCTTCCCACAGAATCACTNGGGGATAAAATCCCATGGGACTGCTGCCTCCTCTCCCTCATCAGCTTTTTCTCTGTATAGCAAAGACAGTAGCAGGTCATGAGGTAGGGAAGAGGCCATGTACAAAAAAAAAAAAAAAGACCAGACTGAAGAGCCTGCACTGCAGATTCAAGGAGAAGAAGAAATCCAAGAAAGCTCTCCCACAACCTCCTGGATGTGTTCCTGTGTGATCTGGTATAGGAGATCCTGCTCTGGCAGGGGGGTTGGACTGGATGAGCTTTGGAGGTCCCTTCCAGTCCCTGACATTCTGTGGGTAGAGCTCTCCCACGACCTACATCCCCACATGCCTTTCTTGGCCACTGCTTTTTCCTCAGTGTCCTCACTCCCATCCTTCTCCCTGGGACGCTAACAGAAGCCTGAGTGCTTTCATGCAACTGACAAGCCTTGCTGATTGCATGATTTGCATTTGCTAGGAATACATAAATAAAATTTATAATGAATAGGACTTTATCATTTCCAAGCTGATTCTTCAATTCTAAGCTACTTTTATTTGCTATGACATGTAGCCATGAGGTTTATATTTTCCCCATAGTCATTTGCCCCCAGAAGTCTTGTGCTAGCTTTTAGCATAGAGGAACTGAATAATATCTTTTAAATGGTTTGCAAGTCCTTTTAGTTATACTTGGCCCTGTCTATATTAAAGAAATTTCTAGAACACTTCGATGGAACAAGTTTAGTGAAGCATTGCACGTTGCCTCCACTGAAGTTGAAGCTGTTCAATCTTTTTACTGTGTTGTTGTGTAGGGAGTAAGTAACACAATATGTGCACAGGAATTAGCACTGCTGCCTTTCTGTGCTCATTAAAAGCACAGACTTGCAAAGACAGTTGGTCTCAGTGCCATTTCAGAAAATCCACTGTAATTTTGTGTGTGACAGTTCTGAGGCACATGCAACCTTAGATTTCTGCACCCAGAACCAGTAAGAAATGCAATCTTCTGTTGCACCTGGAAGTGATCTCTCTGGTCCAACATTTGTAGCGTGTCCAGCTAAGCTGGTAATGATGATTGTTAGTGTTGTCATGCTTTGTTAAGATCCTATTTTAGTAGAAGGCAATCACAAAGCAATATTAAACATGCCACTGTTAATTATGCTTACTCTTTAGCCAATTGTGCTGTCACTGAGTTGATGTGTTAGAAAAAATGTGAGGACCTTTGACATGCATGGAGTGTCATGGACTCAGACATATGTGGGCACTCAGTACTGAAAAATAATGCCAGATGTATGTTTGCACAACAGTATGATTCATGATTACTCAAATCTGTGATGGAAAAAAAAAAAAAGCACAACAGTGCTTTTCAAGCCATTTTGGTAATATATTCCTGTGATGGTTTGGGAGNCCACAGTGACACTGTCCTTCTTTCATAGACTTGTCAGAGGACCTTCCTATTTCACCTTTCTCAGTTCTTTTCTTTCAGATAGAGAGCATCATGTCATGGATGCCATCAATCCATCTGGAAGATATTCTTCAGACATAATGGGATTCCTGTAGATGTCATCTGCCAGAGTGTACACTTCAAAAGTAGATAATTTGATTGGCTTTAGTCAATGAATGTATTTAGTCAGCTCACATTCTTACAGCCAGATGTCACAAGCTATTCACTCAGATGACCAGAGACCCATACTTTGTATGCCCTCACACAAACTTTCCTCTCAGATGCAATGCTTCCATAAAGTTACTTGTAACATTATACTGTGCTTTCTGTAGAAATGCCTAATCATGCACTTTTATGTTTTCTATTAAAATAAAATACAAGAAGACTTTCTTTTATTTTTTTTCCCCCCCATACAAACATTCCCTTCGCAGGGAATTACTTCTAGAAGAGTTTTACATTTAGAGTCAAAAACCCCAACCAAACACTCAGACACATGATTACTCCTGTTTGAAGAGATGGTTCAGGGTACAGTGGGATTCCTGCGACTGCTGCTTGCAAAAGGCATTGCACAGATGTGTGTTTCCAGAGCTAGGCTCCTACACTGCCAAATCCTCATGCAGGGAGCGATGGGCAATGTCACAGCCCCATGCCACTGCCCAGGTCCTCTATACTTTGTCAAGATCACCCTATCTTCTGCAGAGTGGCAGTCTTTTCCTCTGCCCATGCCCATTCTCTCTGTGTGTGCTGTTAGGGTAAGTGAAAGGGAGTGTCTTCTGTGAGAGGCAGGCACTCTTGATAGCAATGTCTCACTCATATGAGAACAACTGATGACCATATTTTTGCTTTCACCATGATCTTAGCTATTACCAGATTTTGCATTAGGGGGCTTACATTTGAATGTCATACTTCATTCCTCCAGGATCTCAAGAACACCTAAGAGATGAAGGACATCTCTCTGGTAGATCTTCAGTACAGTAATAGATGCAGTTCTCAGGCATTTGCTCTCCTTTGCTCTTACAGATGACAATAGAATATATATATATTTTTTCTGCTTACAGTTCTTCTTTTGTTAGTTTACCATACTTCCTGCCAGGTGTTTTGCTTTCCACTGGTTTAGGCTTGTTTTATTTTATGGCTAAGCCTATTTAAATTAGTATCTCCACTGAGATTTTAAAAATTTGAGTGGATGCATACCTGGGGCACCTGCTCCACATGATCCCATTAGAGCTGGGAATAGGTTAGATGATCTAGGAGGTGCCTTCTAGCCTCAATGATTCTGTAGCTCAATGAAACAGAAGCCAATACAAATATTCCTACTTTATGTAAATGGGATGTATATTTCCCACACATATCAGAGTGTGTTATAAGAGGATTCTTATAACTGTTATAAGAGGATTCTTATAACTGACTTAGTGGAGAATAGAAAGCTGCTCTTGTCAGACCCTACCTGGAGTACTGTGTGCAGTTCTGGAGCNCAGAGGGGAGATTTAGACTGGATGTTAGGAGGAAGTTGTTTGCAGTGAGGGTGGTGAGGCACTGGCACAGGTTGCCCAGGGAGGTTGTGGCTGCTCCCTCCCTGGAGGTGTTCAAGACCAGGTTGGACAAGGCCTTGAGTGACCTGTGCTGGTGGGAGGTGTCCCTGCCTATGGCAGGGGGTTGGAACTAGATGATCTTTGAGGTCCCTTCCAATCTTACCATTCTATGATTCTATGATTTACCACTTGCCTGAAGATCTGCAACCCCACACAAGCACTTAATTACAAAGATAGTCATGACATATTTCAAATCATACATATGCAAAGAATTTTTGTGAGGCTTTTTTTGCACAGAATTCTGTTCCTTCATTTTCATTCTCATTTCTGCTCCGTGAGTGTATAAACCAGAAACTCTTAACAATGTGCTTAGCACCACAGAACTGTGTAAGAAACATTTCTCATAGTTGTTGGGCATAGTCTCTCCATCTTTTACAGCTTGTCATAAAAATAAGCAACCTGATTCAGAATCAGCACAGTTCTTAGATAAACCAACCTTTTCTGAGACAAGGAGACCCAATACCTGCTAAATATTGACTCTGAAAGGCCAGCCTAACTGTCTTATCAAGGAGCAAGTTACCTTGGAGTGAGGTTGCCCCAGGTTGGGGACTAAAGGGTTAAAAAGTCCTCTAGGGACTAGAAGATTGTTATTTCATCCCATAATTCTGCTATCTTTTCATAAACTCAGGGCCAGGACAGCTCGCTCTCCTCCCCCTCCAGCCTTGTGTCTGGCTGGAACTGCTTTATTGGGACAAACATGTAAGGAGCAGCCCTGGTTTGGGGCCTCCAGAGGCTGTGTTTAGGTCCCCTGGATGGCAGAGGCATGGGGAGGTGGGGGGAAGGATTACAGCACTGGGGATAATAGATTTAGTTTTGGGTTGGAGGAAAATTCAAGGGGGTTCACTATGGATTTTGTATCTGCCTTGTAATTTCTATCTGTATCTCTCCAAATATAATTCTGTTTTTCTCCAATTCATTTGAGAGCTTCATTCTGTCAGCTCTTTAAAACCCACAACAGAGATTTAGTGCACACACTTACTGAAATAGGCATCATGCAGCCCAGGCACTGTCTGTGTTGGTGCCAAGGTGGAACTTCACAGTCACCCATTGCACAGGCAGGTCTTCGTTAAGAGTGTTTGCAGACAGTTTCAAAAAGACAAACGACAGGAGGAAGCTCTTGTCAGAGAGAGTGATTGGCATTGGAATGGGCTGCCCAAGGAGGTGGTGAAGTCACCATCCCTGGAGGTGTTCAAGAAAAGCCTGGATGGGGCACTTAGTGCCATAGTCTGGTTGATTGTCTCTGGCTGGATGATAGGTTGGACTGGATGAGCTTGGAGGTCTCTTCCAACCTGGTTGATTCTATGATTCTATGATTCTAGATTGTACCCACTTGAATGCTGTTCAAACTCTCCTTCCCAAAGCTACCACCAGAACAGAAAGAAAACCTAAATCTTCTGCATGAGCCACTATCACAACTAACAACCTGGCTCAGAAGATTTTAGCACAGTTACTTTCCTTTTTTTTTCTTCTTCTTTCTTTTTTTTTCCCTTTTCTCCTTTTCTTCTTCTCTTTTTTTCCTGCTCAGAGTAAGGCTTAAGGCTAAGTAAGAATAAGGCTAAGTAGCCTACCCAGTCACTTGCTATTTCTCCACTCTGCACTGTTGGCATGAACACCTGAGTATTAATCTTTGGTTCAGCTTGCAGAACAGGGTTGAGTGTCTTTCTGCCTGGCATTCAAATTATATGTAATGCATCCTTCAGAATGCTTTGCTTAAATGCACGCAAGTATCTGGAGACTTGAAGCCTGAGACCCTATTGTCCAAACATATGTAGTGTGAAGTTTAATACCTCTTTGTTTAGCTATTAGTTTCTTCTCAGCTGCTGCAAGAACATCTGTTACAGGCTGCAAGCCACTGCAGCACACAGAAATAGCCTTCCACCTCCCGGCTTCCCAATGCTCTTCTTTTTACTTACTAAGAAATATTAATTCTTTACATTAAAGGAGTGGAAAAAAAATATATATATAGGCATTTTCAAACCACAGGAAAAGACAGTGCTACAGAAAATATATTCTCCAAGAAATAAACTCTGAACTCTGAGAGGAAAGAGTGTAATATGGAAGCAAAGTGTTAAGAGTATGCACGTGGTTTATTAGCCAGAATGTTGTTTGCTGTTAAAGAGATGTCACTAAGCTCCTTGCCTGTTATGGAACAAGCTTTAAACTTCTGTTGGTTGTATGGAGAAGAAACTGGAAGGTGGTTTTGCAGAAGTTTATGGAGTACTGCTGTCCCCAAAAGAACAAAAGTCAGAATAAGAAATCAGAAAGCCAGAGGAGCTTGGCAATTTCACTTAAGCCATCAGCTAAAGTTAGATTTGTATTTAGGAAAATAAAACTGTTTTGTTTTTTTTTTTAAATGTTTTAAAGCAGAATTTTGACTAGGCAATTTGACATCAGAAACTTGAATGTCATTGTGGAGGGCAGTTTGTGCCACAAAACTTAACAACTAAACTAATAAGCAGCCAAAAAGAACGATTACACTTCAAGTAAAGAGCTCAGGCAGGAAAATACAGCAGATCTTACCAGACTGGCAGCTGACACAGCTGCTTCTTATGGACATGCTTACTACATTTTAATATGGGTGATGGAGAACCCCAATCCCTGCTTCAGTGCAGAGTTAAAATCAGGATGAACTCTCCTGACTTTTGACCCAATGCCTACTTGTGATGCTTTGGGAGCTCTCCGTCCTCCCACATTTTATAAAATCCCCCAGACTAGACTCAGTTGGCTGTAAGTTAAGGACTGAAGCTCTATTTACAGCTCAGCACAATATACAAGCAGAGATATACACAATAGACAGGAATAGTTACAGAAGTATACAAGTTAAAGGTAATACAGAAACACAACACCTCTCCCAGAAATCAGAGTCCCCAGGAAGGGCTCCCAACCACCCTTCCATCTTCTCCCCCCCCCTATACCTTACCCCAGGGTTTGGCTTATGTGCAAGGTGAGTTTGGAGGATGGGCCAGGAGGGTTAGAAGCAGAGTGGTTAGTTAGGTTAGCAGACAAAAATCCACAGCTAGAGAGCTATGTTTGTGTTCTTGTTCTTACACATCTCAGCAAGCCTATGAATGAAGTAGACATCACCACTGTTTGCTTTTCACAGCATATAATCTAACTTTTTTAACTAAAATATTCCAGTTAGCCTCAAACCAGCACAATACTTTGATGACTCTTAAGTGTTAGTTCCCTTTCTTGATTTCTATACTACAGTAAATGTACTTTTGGATAAGTTTTTACCAGCAGTACAGAAAGCTGTTCTCTTAAGCAAGAATTGGAAAACTGCCTCAGGGAAAAAAAAATTCTAGCATACATTCAGGGTACAGAAGTAATATTTTGTCATTCATTGTTAGCACTGTATTATGTTAAGCTTTTAAGGAAGTGCTAAGCTCTACTCATAATGTGCTTAATTAGGATGCTATCTAACATGTCCTTGTTTTTAAACATATTCAGATATAGGTTTCAAAGGAAGCTTAACATGTATACCTATCTTCAAACATTCTCTGCAGCCACACATGATGCCTTCCATAAACTTCACTTCAAAGCAAGATGTACTTTAAGTGCTTTCTCCCTTCTGTTTTTTTTTCATTAGTCAACACAAAATTCCCCAGAAATGAGGTGTTATCTGTGAAATCACTGTTAGACTTTTATCATGCCAATATTTACTCCTGTCAACTTGGAGAGTTAATGCAATGTCTTGAAAATCATTTAAGGAAAATGTGATAAAACATGGGAATGCCTGACAGCAGAAACGTGAGATTTGCTCATGCACAAATGAAAATGTATCAGAAAAAAAGCCACTGAAACATTGTTCCAATTGTCTGTAAAAGGAGAATGCTGAAGACCTACAGCAGGAGTATAGATGCATGCTCTGGGGACATTTCTGGCTTTCAGATTCTTGCTTTTCTGCTGCCAAAGACCAAAGCCAAACATATTGCTAAGGCTTTAAGACACATTTTCATCAGTAAAATATCTTATAAAATAGATCCCCAAAACATTGAATGACTGCCAAAACGTCAATTTGTTTTCTTTATGTCCTCATTGAACAATAAAATATTTATGTTAATATAGGTTTGCTATCATAAATTAGTATTATGGAAACCACCATTCACAGTTTTTAATTAGCAGTAAGCAATGCAATTAAAAGTAAGAAGATTTTGTGCTTTTCCTTCTTTCAGTCAGATGGCAATGCTCAGCACAACAGAAATTTTGCAGAGATGCATTGCAGCAGAAATGAATGGCACTCAATTTTATTTTATTTTATTTTATTTTATTCTATTTTATTTTATTCTATTTTATTTTATTTTATTTTATTTTATTTTATTCTATTTTATTTTATTTTATTTTATTTTATTTTCTCCAAAGTAACTTAGGAGTTACCCTATTGCATGATCAGAGTCCAATATGGTGCTGTGGCACTATAACTGCAACTAATCCTGGCTCAGGAAAGATGCTGGTCCTAGGTAGAATTTTCACTTTCCTACTTTGAAAGTCTATATTACTGCATGACCTTAAGCAGACCTTTCACACCCAAAAGCATTGTTACTTCATGGAAATGGTCTAAATACTAGTGCTGTTAAATGTCTTTGCATGCAAAACCTGCAAGTTATCACTCTAACACTAACAAGTGCTCGTTTCCAGCATCAGTAGGTTAAACAGTAAAACATTTAACACATGGAGAAGCTTTTACTCTGTAGCACAGAGACCTAAATGGTATTGCATTACCACTCCTGACATGGCAATTGGAGTTGAGGCAAGACCTGGCACTGAAGCTCCCTTTGAGAACAAGCAGTCTTCCAGATTACTGTTTCCTATTTTGAACTTAAATTTGATCCACTTGCAGCTGAGGTCGAATGTGACAGATAACATCCTGGCTATCAAAATTGTATTTGATTATTTAAGGTGAGATTTTCTAAATGGGCTCAGTGCTGGGGTAACCCCTCCCCTACTCAAGTCACTGCCAAAAAGCCCCATCCTTACTAGCCATGGAAAGATCTGTGGAAGAAAGAGGGACACAAATATAATGTTTGTGCTGCTATCTGGAAAATGCACTGGCTTTTAAAATTTTCTTTATGAGCTTGGACACCTCACCTGATTCCCTGTTGAAACCAACACATAATAGCAAGTGTAAAATGCACATTTTCAACTGAAGTCTCCTAAGACAGTTGCTGTTTCCCTCCTTATCTAGATACTGAGTGTCTGGAGCTGTGTCACACATCTTATAAACAAAGACAGCCTCTACTGCAAAAAAGAAAGAATCTGAGTTTGACATAAGTTGACAGGCAAGCAGAAGGGATGGTGACAAAAGAAAGAAGCAAGGAATTGAGCAAAGAGGAACATCATGCAGTAATTTGCCTAAGCACACCCCCGAACTGATCCATCTGTTTCCACAAAGAGAAGGTTAATTCATTTTAGCCCAGCCTTCCTTTTGTCCATTTTTCTCCCATGCAAAATCAAAATCTATAATTTGTTGGATCTCTAAATGCTGTGGTTTCAGTAATGCTATCCCATAAAATAAGGGCCTCCTTGGAAAAGGACAGAGAAATGTATGCTATAAAAACAAGAATAGCCAGATGTCACTTGTTAAGCATATGGCTTGGGAAGAGTGAAATGAAGATCTGAATGCTTAGAGAAGTATCAGGGTATTCACTCCTCCAGCATGACACACTCAGTCTTGTAAATAATTACTAAGTGTCCTCACTGTCACACAGCTCATGAATTCCACAAGGGTGAGAGCATAAGCAAGCCTTGCAGACACACTTTTGAGGTAACTCTGATTTGAACTAGGAATCTATCCAGTTTTGATGTCAGGAATTTTTAGTAATACCCACAGCACTGGAAAAGTGTTTTCCCATGGTGAATTGGCCTCACCAAGAAAAATAAGTGCCTTATATTGAGTCAAATGAGGCCAACACAGAACATCAGTGTTAGAACTTACTCTTCTTTCTTTGCCAAGCTGAAGACCTTGATCGGGTCTATAGAGCACTGGACCTCTCCTGCCACTTTCCATTAGTGAGATGTAGGTGTAATCAGGATTGGGTATCGAACACTTCTCCTTAGGAACAGACATTAAAAGGGTTATTTCTTACAACATCAGAGTACATTCAACAGCAGGACTGTATGTACTAGGTCATCTGCCTCTTCCATGTCCCACTGCTCTGCAGTGGAGAGCTGTGCCACCATATGAGTCTTACTGTGGAAGAGCTCTGCTCACTGATACCAGCCCTGGCCCCATCCCTTCCCCTACTCTGCAGAGGGTTCAGGTAGCAGCTATGATGCATCTGTCAGTTTTCTGGAAACACAGAGCTTTCCTGGCAGGGCACGTGGCCTGTGAGACTTTTCTGGGCAGATCACCTTTGCATTGTGCTGAGTGAGTGATGCAGGTTAAGCCTAGCCAGTTAGAGAGTCCACTGCAGTGCATTTTAGCAGCAGCACATCAAAAGTCACATTATTGCAATAAAAAACCACCAGTAAGCTCCTGAGTGGGTAGAGTTGCTGCAATTTACACCAAGTTGAGAGTCAGGTCTGTTGAGTCAATATATTTAACTGGCACAGCTGTGGGAACAACAATGTTATATGTGGACTCATATGCTTATAAACTCTCCCCCATTTGTGAGATTCAAGTCTGCTTGTGAACTAAGTGCTGCTCCCTGCACTGAATATGCCTCAGATACTCAAACATGATAATGATGGGAACAGATGTGAAAATATATAGATATAACTGGAATGTGGTCAGAGGGCTGCTTCTCACAGTGCCATGCCAGAAAAGATTAAAACACCAAAAAAAAAAAAAAAAAAAA
>WBNM01030222.1:36399-53846 GCA_013399055.1 Ramphastos sulfuratus
AAAAAAAAAAACAAAAGAAAAAAATAAAATCACAAAGAAACCACAACTTGTTCTAAATTTATTGTTAATATTTTCATTCTCTATGCAGGCTTTGAAAATGAACAAATGCTTTAGGAACACAAAGCTCTCACTGTCTGCTGAAATGGCACAGCCAGTTGCAGCCAAAGTAAAATTTCAAGATTTCCACTTTGAAGTGGAACTTGAAGTTAATGGGCTGGGCATGCCTCAGTACATAATACACAGCAACATACCTTGGTTGAATCATAGAAGCTAGAGATGGAAAAGACCTATTAGGTCATCTTTTCCATCTCCCTGCCAATGTAGGATTACTCTGTGCCAATTCAGGATTATTCTCGAATGTTTTCTAGTCTAGCTTTAAATGACTCAGGCTGTGGGGCTTCCACCACTTCCCCTGGGAGGCTATTCCACAGGCTAATAGACTTTTCTGCTAGGAAAATTTTCCTGATATGCAGCTTGAGTTTTATTTTGTTCCATTGCATCCTCGTTCTCCCTTGTCACAAGCATATTGCACTACCCTGGGTAATTTGTCTTCCCGTGTGGTGTTTATGACCTTCAAATACTTGGAGACGGTTTCAGAATCTACCTTAGGATGGATCTTATGCAGCGTGATACACTGCTGCTGTCATGCATAATATCTGTGTAACATCAATTATACGATCACACTTTAAACATACTCTTATTTTTTTGCCATCTTGCTGTGAGATCCTCCAACGAGGAGCACATATTGCGTGGCTTAGTAAACCCGACCCTGCCTCCCGCTGTTTGACAGCAGTTGTTCTCTAAATGATTGAAAAGCACCTGCGGCTTGAAAAGTGCCTGAAGCTAGTCGATCTGGCAATGCCGAATTCCACCTGTGAAATCACAGTAACACAAGCACTCTCGGCGTTGCCTCTTCCCTGCGTTTTCCACATGCACATCTCAAACTGAGCAGCTGACCAAGAGGCTGGGGGAGCTCAGCCAGGATGGGAAAAGAGGAGGCAAAGGCAAATCATTCTGCGTGTGTGGTCCTTGAAAGAGTGGAGGCATCCTGGTTTAGGTGCATTTGGATTGAAAAAGCATCATCTGTGATTAAATCTTTTAGGGCATATTCTAGGCCAGTGGTTCCCTAATGCCAGGATACTGGAACTGGGGATGCTTTGCATGTGATAGGGTCCTGCAACCACGGCTGTCCTACCACCCCCAGCTGGGAAGCAGGGAAGGGTGGGGTTGGAATGGTAAGCTTTACTTCCCAGTACCTACTGGGAAATGTGTCAAGACATTGGTCTTTCATTATACAGCTGAGTGTACTTTA
This sequence comes from Ramphastos sulfuratus, assembly GCA_013399055.1. NCBI lineage: Eukaryota > Metazoa > Chordata > Aves > Piciformes > Ramphastidae > Ramphastos > Ramphastos sulfuratus. Next base: position 37,712 of record WBNM01030222.1, read on the forward strand.
AAGACCTCCCTGGATGTGTTGATAGCTACAGAGGAATGTGAATAACCTTCTAATCCCTAAAATTCAGTGCTGTTAGCACCTGGTGCAGTGTACTTTAGTCCTAGAGATGCTCTTGGCAATTCTCTGTTTGACTGCCAAAGGATGGCTGCATTACCTGTAGGTGAACTCTTCCAACATTGGTTTGTTGGGGTTTTCTGGGTGGATTTTTTTCAATTAAATTTTTGTTTGTTTTGTTTGTTTTGTTTTGTTTTTTCCTGTTGTGATATAACCATGAAGAGGATTGTAAGGAATCATAGAATCATAGAATGGTAAGGTTGGAAGGGACCTCAAGGATCATCTAGTTCCAACCCCCTGACATAGGCAGGGACATCTCCCACTAGCACAGGTCACTCAAGGCCTCGTCCAACCTGGCCTTGAACACCTCCAGGAAGGGAGCAGCCACAACCTCCCTGGGCAACCTGTGCCAGTGTCTCACCACCTTCACTGGAAAGAACTTCCTCCTAACATCCAGTCTAAATCTCCCCTCTGCCAGTTCAAACCCATTGCCCCTTGTCCTGTCATTGCAAGACCTTGTCAATAGTGCCTCCTCAGCCTTCCTGTAGGCCCCCTGCAGATACTGGAAGGTTACTATAAGGTGTCCTGGAAGCCTTCTCTTCTCCAGGCTGCAGAGCCCCAACTCTCTCAGCCTGTCCCCATAGCAGAGCTGCTGCACCCCCTTTGAGCATCTTCGTGGCCTCCTCTGGACCTGCTCCAACAGTTCCATGTCCTTCCTGTGCTGGGGCTCCAGAACTGTACACAGTACTCCTGGTCTTTGCTGAAGCAGATATAGAGATTTCTTTTATCCCAAGTAACATTTCCAAAGTTGTTTTTTTGGAGAAAATTTTGTCTTTTAATCTCAGTCGCTATAAGAATTACCAACATTTGTAGGGCTAAGATGCTGAGACTCCAAACACCTTCCATTTGTACTTTAAACATCCACCTATTTTAAATTACTACTTGATTCAGAGTCAGATGTTCTGAGCAGAAGAACTTTTTTTATTCACAAATTCATGGTAACAGTTTCAAATATGTAAAAGTCAACAGAAACAAGAGACTCATTTAGTGGAGGGACTTTGTAAGATTTACTGTGCTATAAAAGTCTTTCAGCTTTGCTACACGCACTCACATTGTGAGCACGAAGTGCTTTGGGAATGGAAAGCTTTTTAGCTCAAAATGCCTAACAAGAAGAAGTAGAAAAGCAAAGAAAAGACATCTCTTTAGGTATCAAGGAAAAATTAAAAAAGGCAATAAGAAAACCCCACAAAAAATCAGAGAATTTGATAAGTGTCATAGTTCAGCCTACAAACATGCACACACTGAACATCTGCTTTTGGTGTGCGATTGCTCCTAGCTGCTCCACAGAGGTCAATAACTCACTGACACCAGTTCTGTACATTTAGTTGTATATATGCTCAGGATCCATAAAACACATGTACCAAACCTTTACATGCTTCCAGCACTTTTGGACCATCTATTCCAAGACCATCTGTCTTATCAAGAACATTTGATGTACGCCATAGTCACTTTGAAAACCACATTGCCTTTCCCAAAGGTCTGTATTGAAGCTTGTTAAGAAGGAGGTGAACAACAAAACACTTCTCCTTAAACTCACAATGGTCTTGGGTAAAATAATAATCTGATGGGTTTTGGGTCACAGTCCAGCTGTTTCCCCTTTTGCTGTATTGAAATGAAGGACAGGTAAGGAGCAGAGCCAGATCCATTTCACATTATTACCCCTGAGCTGCAGTTGGTAGCAATTGAACAGCTGCAATGATCCTCAGCAGGGCAGGCACCAGGGTGAGGGCATCCTCATCAGCTTCCACACGGATGAAAATCTGAAAACTTCTACTGAAGTTCTGGAGTTCTGGAGCCCCCAGCACAGGAAGGACATGGAACTNGTAGTTTTCCACTTACAAAGCAAAGTCATTGCAGTTTCTACTTGTATTATTTTTTTTTGTTGAATTCTGCCTGAGTATGCACATCAGGCTGGAAAATTAGCAACTGAACTGTCTGGCAGATGCACTGTCTAAAAACCCACAGATGTGTCAGTCATGACTTGCAAGAGCACTGGTCAGCTGCTTTCTTGTTAGCCCATCTTCATTTTACTTTATCATTTCTCTTGCATCCTACAAATTCTAGCCTCTTCAGGGGGCTCAAGAGCTGACATAATATTATTCCTGCTATTTTTAGTGGCAATAGTAAAACACACCTAAAGCAGGGCATTTCTGGATTAAGCTCTCATACTCCTCAAGTCAATAGCTTCTTGGAAGACAGCATAATCTGAACAGACAATACCTTTGGGAAACAGCTGTTTTAACATTGAAGGATTGACCTAGACAGTGATCACCTTCACTTTAAGGTGAACACTCTAAGACATACACTTAAAAGCATATTACTAAGGAGTGAATTAATTGGCTAGACATTGATGGTTCATAGGAATGCAAAAGAATCACATCTGGTTTGTGACAGTCAAATTAAGAATGAAAAGCATTCTTTTCTGGCCTTCTATTAGTATATAAATTGATTTAATTTTATTCCTTAAGTCAAACAATATGTACAGCATTGCTTTGAAATACAGAATGAATAAAGTAGCACACATTATTTCAAGATATTATATGTGTGTAATATGGATAACAGCTAATTTAAAGTGGTTTTGTGGACTTAAATCTTTCTGGTTCTTTCCTTCTCTCTTTGACAAAACTAGATTAGTATAGCTACAAAGACTTTGAAGGATTCTATTTTGAATTCAGACTAAATTCTTTAATTATATCAGGCATACATTCTTAATGTTTAATGCTCATATGGCAATTCATCCAGACCATATAAAGCTGTGGACTTACAAGAGGAAACATAGAATCATAGAAGGGTCTGGGCTGGAAGGGACCTCCAAAGATCATCTAGTTCAACATCCTCTGCTCAACTAGATCAGGTTGCTCAGAGCCCTCTCAACCCTCACTTTGAATATCTCCAGGATGGGGCCCCAACTACCTTCCCTGGCAACCTGTTCCAGTGTTCGCTTTGCCCGTGGTAAAGAACCTGTTCCTAACCTCCAATCTAAATCTGCTCTTCTCTAGTTTGAAGCCATCGCTCCTCATCCTATCACTACAGACCTTTGTAAGCATCCTTACATCCTTTCCATCCTTCTTCTGGGTCCCCTTCAGGTACTGGAAGGTTGCTATTAGGTCTCCCCAGAGCCTCCTCTTCTCCAGGCTGAACACCCCTGGCTCCCTCAGCATGTCCTCATAGCAGAGGTGCTCCAACCCCCTGATCATTTTCATGGCCCTCCTCTGGACCTGTGCCATCAGGTCCATGTCCTTCATGTACTGAGGGCTCCAGACCTGGACACAGTCTCACCAGAGCAAAGTGGCAGGATCACCTCTCTGGATCTGCTAGCAATGATGCAGCCCAGGATGTGATTTGCCTTCTGGGCTGCAAGCATGCACTGTCTGCTCATGTCCAGCTTCTTGCCCATCAGCACTCCCAAGCCCTTTTCCACAGGGCTGCTTTCTATCACCTCCTCCCCTAATCAGTATTGATAGTGAGGATTGTTCTGACCCAGGTGCAGAGCCCTTCACTTGTTCTTGTTGAACCTCATGAGATTCACCTGGGCCATACACCTTTATTTCACTATAACATAATACACAATACCAGGTTTCTTTTCTTATTTCTTACTTTGAAAATCAATCAGGTCACCAGGCAACCAAAATATTGAGCTATAACTATACTACTGTATTGAGCTGTAACTATACTACTGTATTGAGCTATACACTGCTGTGTATAATTTCATTAATTCTTCTGCTAGTGCTGACCATCTGAGACAGTGAATGTTTCATTACTGTCTCTGAATACATTACACACATAACAAATGAAAAATCAATTAAACATGATGTTTCTTTCTTACTATTTTTGTCCCTAAACTTTACTAATGTTCAACATTGCATTCCTTCTTCCTTTTCAGATTCTATGTAATCATTGGTCTTTTAGTAAGGTTGACCTTTTCCTAGCCTAGAACAAGCAGACAAATTAAAATAGACTATTAGTTATTCACATGCTATTCTGCACTACTTCAAGTTTTTTGATATGCTCAGTAATTTAGGAATGAAAGAATTTGGATATTGCTTTTTCTCATATCTGGTTGCAAACTTATCAAAAGCATCTATTAAAAACTCTTAAACTGACTATAGCAGAAGCAAATCTTCCAAAGGGAAATTAGCAAAAACTTTGGCTCACTGTGGTCAAGAGATAGTATAAGCAAATGTCCTGTTCTGAGTTAGAATTAAACCAATTCTGTTCAGTGATTTTCCTTTACACCTCAGCATCATCCAAGCAGCTGCATTTTCTGCAGTTCACTGTGTGTTTTCACAGGCAGGGTCTGCTTCCAGTAGTGGTAATGCTCAGTGTCTCTAGCTAGTACCAAAGAGTGGTATGCAGACTGAAGTCACTGCTGAATTTTGTGTACCGCATTAGGGGTGCAGAGTGAAAAGCTGAACCTGCAGGGAGGAGCAGACAAGGTGGGTGACAGTAAACTGACCAACGAGGTATTCCATTCCATATAGGTCATATCTGGTATTAAAGTCTTTAACTTCCTCTTCTTTGATGGCAGTCACCTGAGGAGTACTCTGTCCATTCTGTCTTTGATTCTGTTCCATGAGTTCCTGAATCCAGGTCCTGAATCTGATTCTCATCTGCTGATGAGTCCAGCCTGGGACTTCAGTCATCGGTGGTGAGAGACTGTGGAGAGCAGCCCTGAGGAGAGGGACTTGGGGGTGGTGGTGGACAAAAAGCTCAACATGAGCCAGCAGTGTGCACTTGCAGCCCAGAAAGCCAACCAGAGCCTGGGCTGCATCAGAAGTGTGGCCAGCAGGNATTTGTATATATTTCACAGACTCATATGATGCATTAGGTTGGAAGGGACCTTTAAAGGTCATCTAGTCCAATCCCCCTGCAATAAGCAGGGACATCCCCAACTAGACCACGTTCCTCAGATCTCTGTCAAGCCTGATCTGCAATGTCATCAGAGATGAGGCCTCCACTGCCTTCCTGGGCAGCTTGTTCCAGTGTTCTACCACCTTCATAGTAAAGAACTGCTTTCTAATTTCTAAACCTACCCTGCTCTAGTTTAACACCATTGACCCTTGTCCTGTTGCTACATGGCTTTGTAAATAGTCCCTCCCCAGCTTTCTTGTAGGGCTCCTTCGGGTACTGGAAGGACCTTCCTTACCCTGTGCCATCTCCCTCCACGCAGGGGTGACACAGCTTCTGTAGAGATACATCTTCACCTCCTTCATGTGGCAGGTGGGCGAAAGGCACAGGGAAGATGTATCAAGAAGTTGCTCTGTGCCACCAGCAGTCATTTGGGGCAATCACATGCTGGCACGAGAGTCAGCAGACTTCCTTCCTAGTATGTTTGGTGGACCACGACTGATTCTAGGATGCTTCTGTCTTTAAGGATGCTCCAGAGGCAGTAGAGAACCAGACTTGCCCTAGCAGTGCAAGAGCCACAACTGAGTGGAGCACTGTGGGTATAGGAAGAGAGCAGCACAAGTCATAGATGAGGAAGTGGTCCAAGCAGCGTAGCGCCAGATACTAATACTCTTACTCATAGTCAGTAGCACTCAGCTTCATAAGTTGTCCCTTGTGGCACTTCTAATTTAGCTCTCAGAGGAATATTTTATTAAGTCAGAGTATCAGAGGATGATCTTAGTGTTGAAGACTTAAATTAGGCAATCACTGAATATTCAAGGGCCGTTAAGTGGGGGAAGGCCAGATCTTGTGTTTCAGTGAAACGTGGTTTAAGGCCTTCAGGGACAGTTCATGCACTGTTACTGATTGCTGTGTGAAGCCAGCTGAACTGAGTCTCTTCCACCCGTCAAGCAGTAGAGCTGAAGATGTTGAAGAAGTAGAGCTGGGAAAACTTTGTGATTGCTTGTGTATTGAAAATAACAGATATGAAAAGTCACAATTAAAAATAAAATCTCTAATATCAAGCCAATTAAGCTCATAGGCATCCCTAGTGGCTCTGTCAAAGGTGTTACTACTCAGTGCAAAACCAAATGGTGCTAGATTAAGTGCTGGGCGCTCACATTTCAAATGATGATAGTAATCTGGATTTCTCATTACAGAATTTAGGCCAGAATAAGAACCCTGCCAAGGATGATTTAACTATTCACAGTGTCAAACCGACCTCGTAGCTCATAGAAAGAAACTTCTAGTTGTGATTTCATTGTGTTTCATGACAAAAATTAGGCAATGTAAGCTCAAAGTACAACAAAAATCTGCTCTATTGGCAGTTGTATTTAAAAATGCTACATCCTATCTAATATAAACTGAATCAACAGTTTCTTCTTCCATCAAAATCAAAGCTTTTCTCCAATGATAAGGTAGGATGTGCTCAAAGAAAGGATGCTATTATCTTCCCAGGCTTTTCTGCAATGCTGCTTTCCCAGCATCCAACTACAATGTAAACATTTGCTTTTCCTACCAGCTCTGAGCTGGAGCAAACAAGGTCTTGACAAAACTTTCAAAGTGGCAGAAGGGTGTAAGCAGTGAAGAACAACGATGATGTAGCTGAAAGAGGTAGATAGGAAGACATTAATACTCTATTTTCTTTATTTCATTATACTGTACAGAAGCATAAAACAAAAGTGTTTAACTCAGTGAGATAACCAAGTGCTAGAGACCTAGGTAAATATGTGCCTCAGGCCCACAGGTGTTTACACATTTTAAATCTTTAAAGCCTCCTTGTTTACCACAGTACTCCTGTATGTTAAATCTACATCTTTAAATTTTTGCCTAAAAATCATTTATAATAAATATTGTAGAGTAGCAGAAAAACCTTCTATAATCTTACTAAGTTTTGACAAAAGTGCATAGCAAATGTTACTGCCACTTCTCCTTTGCCCTTTCAGTCCCATAGGCTCCTAGGCTGCATGCTGTGATTACTACTAAAAGTCTGCAAATCCTACCTGTAGGCCCCTTCTGATACTGGAAGCTGCTCTAAGGTCTCCCTGGAGCCTTCTCTTCTCCAGGTTGAACAGCCCCACTGTGAAATCTTTTATGTCTCACACACCAGTTGTTTGCAGGCTGCTGCCTACAGTCATTATCAGAAGTGAGTTCTTGGTCCTCCTCTCTCAACCATGCCTTGGTATAGTAAACAAAAAGGTGATGTTGTTGCTCCCAGTGATGCTGCAGTTGAAGTTCCACCAAGTGAGGTGCTCCAGCAGGAAGCAGAATGAGATGAAGGCTTCGTCAAAACAACTCTCCAAGAACCACAGAACCATTCAGGTTGGAAAAGACCTCTTAAGATCATCAAGTTTGGAGCAGATGATCTCTAAGGTCCCTTCCAACCTAAGCCATTCTATGATTCCAACCTTCTACCCAACCAAACCATTTTCTGAAGAGCCACTTCTGCTCATTTTATGAACCAGGAACTAAGAGAAGTATCAAATGGCAATTGAAGGACTAAAATTTGTTCTTAAGGGGAAAGAAAAAAGAAAAAAAAAAAAGGAAAAAGAAGCTTTCAGTGAAAGAGAAACCAAACATCTACTAGAATTTTATGAACCAGGAGCTAAGAGAAGTATCAAATGGCAATTGAAGGATTAAAATTTGTTCTTAAGGGGAAAGAAAAAAGAAAAAAAAAAAAGGAAAACGAAGCTTTCTGTGAAAGAGAAACCAAACATCTATTAGAATGATGCTATATCAACAATTTGATAATTACAGTTTGTGATTAATGCTTTGCTTGCTGGTAAAGTTTATTTGGTGCCAAGTCTCTATCATTGGCTTTAGCTCACATTGCTTACACAGGGTTTGAATAACAAGGTACACCAACAGGTGTTTTTAAGCTTAGCATCAAGCTGACTGTGGAGTATATCACAAATGCAGGAAATCCTATGCTGCTGTTTTCCTTTGCAGTCATCAGCAGCTCCTATTGCAGAACAAATGAGGGCAATATAATTTTTGACAGGCAAATGCAGTTTCTGCTCCAAATTTTGTACAGATATCTTCCCACACAAATGAATGATTGTGACTGTAGAGAATGCTGAAAATCTGAGGTATAAAACCTGTGATGCTTGAAAAGTAAGACAGGCTTTTGGTTACTTTCTATGCAGGTAGCTCAAGTGCTGTCGGGGAAGGGGTAATTAGGTACTGCTAGACGATATTATAAAAATATTAATATATAGTTTATTAATATTAAATAATCAGAACTCGCACCACCCCGACCACAATTTAATAATAATAANCACAAGGCAATCGTGTGCACCCTGTTTACCGCAGTGGATGGACAGACCCTGGACCCCAGACTTACTGGCGCCAGGTCCTTTGTCCCTTTTCCCGTGGTTGCTCTCCCCAAAACAGAAGGAGAGAGAGCAGAAAAACATGTCTGCATAAGCCAGGACATGTACAAGCCTAATTTGGCCTGTTTAGGCCTACCACGACAAGTGCAAACAGTGGAAGTGTTTCAGAATGGCAGAGAAACCACAGGTGTTACCAGAAATTCTCAGGTCACCCACTATATCAATGTTGCTATCAGAAATTCTCATGTCATGCATTATCTTCTTTCAGGATTCCTCTTTACAGGAATAATAACATTACAGTAACAACAGCAATAACTTCCTTATTTCTGGAGTGCTAAGAATACAGACGTGCTTTGCAAGCAAATCATGACTGAGTCCAATGTGTGTCCTCAGCACGTTCCTTCATGATGCTGTGCCAGCTGAAATGACACAAGTCTTGATCCACAGAGATGCCTTTCACCAGATGGCCTTTCAGCAAAATACAGAGAAGTGTTGTAAGAGAGTGGTGCAGCCATTGAGCTCCAGCTACTCTCTGTAGACATATCTTGATTTCTGTCTGAGGCTCCTACAGGGCCTGAGAGAACAAGATAAACTGCTACAAATTTGTTCTATGGACACAAAATACAAATGGAAGCATTGGCTGCCCAGGCAAGCCCCAGCTCTAAGCAGCTGCTTCTGCAATCTGTGCAGTAGAGGCAGTCCTGCCTGTAAGGAAAGGAACCAGACTGCAAGCAATGCACAGATTTTCAGTGAGCTTATTCAACCACTTGCCATTTTAGATCAATTGTTGTTTTCTCCTCTACTCCAAATGCCATTCAATACATGATGAAAGCCAAAGTTTTGAAGACCAAATGCAGGCAAGTACATTTTTGGCAAACACATGAATGAAGGAAAGGCCAAGTGTAATATGTGGGGTGTGAAACAGAGGCTGAAATGTGAAGGACTGGCAGATTCCAGAGTGGGGAAGTATCAGTCACTGGATGTTTGACACTGTCCTGTTCTGAATTCAATTCTGAATATGTCAAGGTGTAGATATTATTTTTATTGTTTTTTTTTTTTTCTTATTTCATAGCACCTTATTTCATAGCTGTTTCTATCAGTATCTCTGCAAGCACAATGATGCTTAGAACACTGTCTTCATACCTTGTTGGTGCCAAATTCTGCACCTGCAGAATTTCTGGTATTTCTCTTCTAAACTCACCAAGGAGGAGGAGACAGATGTGATGAAGATGACATCTGATGGAGGAAGAGCTGCATTGAGTGAATTGTATTCCACTGCAATCATAAGAAATTTTACTGCAGTCCCCACAGGTGGCCCAGCAAGACACATGGCTCAGAAAAACTGAACTAACTGGAAAAAAAATGCCTCTGGAAGTTTTGTCCCCTTCCTTTTCTGCTCCTCAGATACACTTTCTGCAGTTCTTGGCTCTGTAGGATGATTCTTCCTCTCCCTTTCTTTGCTCAGAGTCAGACTCTGCTGTATTCTCCTGTTAGAAGGGGTTTTAGTTGTCCTGGTCCCTGGTGGGTCATTGGGCTCTCCTCCTCACTTACTGACTTGTACCTCTGCCACCATTATTTCTCTGACTGCACACTCTTGAAACCAGAAGCATCAGGGATCAGGCACTGATTTATAATAGTAGATGTACAGGTGTTAAACAAGACAAATACAGGGACAATAGAAGTGTTACTTCTTGCTTTATGGACTTGTTTGAATCATCTATTCAAGAAGGTCTCCATAGAGTTCTGCTATTCATTAGTATTATTCCTTCTTGCCTGGTTTGTTTTAATGCTGGTGAGTAAAGAGGAGACTAATTTATAGAATCATAGAATGGTAGGGCTGGAAGGGACCTCAAGGATCATCTAGTTCCAACCCCCTGCCATAGGCAGGGACATCTTCCACTAGTACAGGTTACTCAAGGCCTCGTCCAACCTGGCCTTGAACACCTCCAGGGAGGGAACATCCACAACCTGAATGTGTTACTTTAAGGAAATAAAGTGGGATGGCTAATTGATGCAAGAAGCTTCTACAGCCAGTACTCTTCAATCAAATCTACTAAATACTGCAAATTGCCAGATTTGTTTGATTTATATTCTCCAGATTTCAGTGATGGTGTGAAATGTGTTTTGTGTTGCAGTTCTTACAAGAAAGATAGGAGAGGGCTGGAGCACCTCTCTTATGAGGACAGGCTGAGAGAGTTGGGGTTGATCAGTTTAGAGAAGAGAAGGCTCTGAGGGCACCTTATTGTGGCCTTGCAGTATCTGAAGGGGACCTACAAGAAAGTTGATGGGGGACTTTTTAGGATGTCAGATTGTGATAGGACTAGGAGGAATGGATCCAAGGTAGAGCAAGGTAGATTTATATAAGATGTCAGGAAGAAGTTCTTCACCATAAGGGTGGTAAGACACTGGAAGAAGTTGCCCAGAGGGGTGGTGGAAGCCCCAGCCCTGAAGATTTTTAAGGCTGGGCTGGATGTGGATCTAGGCGACTTGATCTAGTGGCAGGTGTCCCTGCCCATGGCAAGGGGGTTGGGACTAGATGATCCTTGAGGTCCCTTCCAACCCTGACTGATTCTCTGTAAATCAAGAGGAGGGCCATTGAGGTGACAAGGGGTCTGTAACACACAATATATGAGAAGAGGCTGAGGACTGTCTTCATTCAGTCCTATTAGGAAAAAGAAAATTAAATAACTCCTTGTGCTCTGGAACTACAAAATGGGAGAATATGAACAAGATGGAGGTCAACTGTTCTCAGAGGAGCACAGCAACAACATGAGAGTCAATGGTCCCAAGCTGCAAAATGAGAAATTCTGACCAGACAGCTGCAATGGTCATTGATTGTTATAACACTGCTTCTTGCAATTCAAAGATAAATACACATGACTAGATATTAAAATGATTTCATATTCTGATCATTAAACATTGCTGAAATCTGATTTGGTCACAAAGAAATTAAAGCTACATTTAAACTCCGGGTTTTATATTTGTTTTCTTGACACCACTGTAGATGTGGTCTAGGAATCCAGTGGAGAGTAAGAAAAATAACAAATGTTTTTTATTAAGAGCAAAAGATTAAATCAATTCATTGGACCTGGAACTGCCTGAGTAGGTGAGGCAACATTCCAGTTCATCTTAGTTCCAAAATACGCCTTCTCACACTGAAGCTCCACAGCAGGATATGAAATCACAAACATCACATCATCAGAACAAATGCTCATTGCAAGATCATCAAGACAGGACACCATAAATCAACAGCTCCTGAGAGCTGCTGGGTTTGGATTTTCCTACAATCTTTTTGGTTTTTTGTTTTTTTTTTTTTTTATGTCCTGCCATTGTAAAACGAACCTAAAATATAGAAAATAAAACTATGTCCTTTCAGATCATAGAATCATAGAATGGTAAGGTTGGAAGGTAGAAATTTATGAGACATCTCCAAACTTTGGAAATCTGCTGCTTGAGTTTCATTCTAGAAACATTTAGGGTTCAGAAGCTTTCAGATTTTTTTTCCCCTCAAACCTGTTCTGTGGAAGACAAAGGACAGAAGAGGAACTAGAAGTGTTGCTGACATAAAGAGGTGAATCAAGTCATACCCCTTTTTTTTTTTTAGCAAAAAATACCACAGGGATATTTGATGGAGTTGAAAGATAGCATAATTAAAATGATGAAAAACAAACATTATTTCATATAACTTCTGTAGCACATGACCACAGGATATCATAGAATCATAGAATCATAGAATGGTAAGGTTGGAAGGGACCTCAAGGATTATCTAGTTCCTGCCATAGGCAGGGACACCTCCCACTAGCACAGGTCACTCAAGGCCTCCTCCAACCTGGCCTTGAACACCTCCAGGGAGGAAGCAGCCACAACCTCCCTGGGCAACCTGTGCCAGTGTCTCACCACCTTCACTGGAAAGAACTTCCTCCTAACATCCTGTTTCAATCTTCCCTCTTCCAGTTTAAATCCATTGCCCCTTGTCCTGTCATTGCAAGATCTTATAAATAGTCCCTCCCCAGTCTTCCTGTAGCCCCCTTCAGATACTGGAAAGCTACTCTAAGGTCTCCTGGAAGCCTTCTCTTTTCCAGGGTGCAGAGCCCCAACTCTTTCAGCCTGTCCTCATAGCAGAGCTGCTGACGCCCTCTTAGCATCTTTGTGGCCTCCTCTTGGACCACCCCAAGAGTTCCATGTCCTTCCTGTACTGGGGGCTCCAGAGCTGTACACAGTACTCCAGATGGGGTCTGATGAGTACTGTGCTATGATTTAATGAGCTGGCTAAAAAGGCAGAAGTTTGCCTCAAAATACTCCTGCAAATGGGCCTTGATTTGATGAAATACTGAATCATAGGCTGAGTCTTAAGTGTAATTCCACCTCAATTCTGTAAAGAATTTAAGCACTTGACTAAATTGAAATAACCCTGTGTTTGGTTTACTGTACTGAACATACAAAAATCTGCACTTTCAATTAATCTACTTCAGTTTCAGTCACATCTCTCTGTGTGCTTATTTGTAATGCACATGCATGCCAATCAATCTCTAGCCATATAAGCTGACTTTTAACAGGCTTCTGAAGTTATGGAAGTGGATATTTCACATCAGGTAGTTTTTGAATATGTTAATAACAGTGGATATGTTTATGCAGCACACTCTGGGAATTAAAAAAATGCAATGTCTCCCAGCAGCCTAACAGCAACAGAACTCTAATTACAAGTAAAACTGATTAATATAGAAAAAAAACCCCAAACCAACAAAAATGCATTCAAACAGAAAAAGTCTATGAGAAACCTGTGATGTGCTGTTGCATCCCCCACTGGAACAGGCACACAAGAGAGCCCACTGTAAGCAGAAGGTGTTCTGCTATGAAATGATTCACTCAGCTCTTGCCATCACTTATTTTAGCCAAGATGACTGGTTGCTTGGCATCGTTGCATACTGTATAGATTCTCAGTGGAAGGTGCCAAACTCTTCTTATTTTAGCATTATTAGTTGTTATTACTCTTCTTCTTTTGTTGTGCAGGGCTTTGTTGTTGGTTTCAAAACACTTGATGCTGGGTGTGGTAGGCAGAAGCCCTCACCCTGGGAAAGAAAGTTCTCTGCTGCCTTGCAGTTTCCAACAGTGGTTAGTTGTTTGTTTTTTTTTTTTTTTTTTCTTTTCCCTGGTTGCATGAGGACTGTTCTGCTGCCTGAGTGCTCAAGATCACTCTGCACAGCATAAAGAGAGTATCCTGGACAGTACAATTCCCTTCTGGCTCAGCTTCTTCAGTTGTTGTTGTTTGTGTTGCTTAGGGTACCAAGTTGTTTCTGCTGTGGCTTCTTCTTTCCTGTGCTTCTCTAAATTCTGCTACTATCCCCTGCTGTAATCTGGTACATAGAAACTAACTGAATTACTGTGAGGAGAGCCAAATGAGCCTGCTGGCAAGCATACAGGGCACTATTTCCCTAGAAACCCTCTGTAAACTGAAACCACCTAACCAGCACTAACAAAATCTTTGCACCTATTCTTACACATAGACTCAATTTTTTAGCAGAGACTCAAGTAAAGAAAAAAATTATCCTTGGGATAATAGATTTTGAGTTAAACAGATCAGTCCTCAGGGTGTCAGTTTTCCTCAGCTGGTAACCAATCCTCAACTCCCCAAGAGTTTATTTGAAAATGTACAGATGGGAGGGCAAACAGATGAGCACATAGTCAAGTTTGCACAGTTGTTTATTTCTAATTTACACAAACATTTTCCTATGGGTAGGTGCCTCTGAAACTTAACCCTGAATTTCAAATGCACTCTTTAAACTTGAACATTCTGCATCAGAAAAATAAATTATAAGGAAGAAATTGGCACCGATTTCAATAGAATCTGTCAATTTAGACCAGGTGAAGGTCAGGTTTTAAATTTCTTAGCCTCCACTGTTTCTCATAACCACAGCTCTGAGTAGATGATAGAGTAGCACAGATCCCCAGGAACCTAGGGATGATGGATAGTATTTCTGTGGGATATACTCCCTCTATGAACTATAAAGCATAGAAAAGGAGTGCTGCATCACTTCTTTAGGAATCTGAAGGGCTTCTCTTCTTCCTGGTGTTGTGCATATGGAGAAGGCATCAAATCAAATGTCTGTCATAGCTAATGGAAAAATTCTTTCTTATTTCAGTATTCCTTAGGACACCTTTAAGTCATCTGTGTAGTTTCATGAGACCACTCCAAAACATAAGGGTGAATTGGTCCTCAGTTTTTCCCATTTGAAAAGTGACAATAAAGCATCTTTCTTTTTTTTTTTTTTTGCCCAGGGAGGTTGTGGCTGCTCCCTCCCTGAAGGTGTTCAAGGCCAGGGTGGAGGAGGGCTTGAGTGACCTGTACTAGTGGGAGGGGTCCCTGTCTATGGCAGGGGGTGGGAACTAGATGATCCTTGAGGTTCCTTCCAACCTTACCATTCTGTGATTCTGCAAGTGCACATTAAGCTAGATTTAAAGAAATAAACAAACAACAGGATGACAAACACTTTGCAGAAATTATATCCTGACTTTTGGGAGTTGGGGCTATTTAAGTTCATAGGATACCTTCAGTAGCAGTCTAAGGTAAGTCCTAAGAAATACGTTTTTCTTAACCTGAATCAGAGAATGAGTAAATTTCAATTACTTTGTTCTTTTCCTTGTAACATGTTTCACTATTTCTTAGTTTAGCTTTTCCAAGTTTCTCCATCACTGAAGAGAAAAGCCCACTAGAAAACCAGGAGCTTCACACGGTGGTAGATGATGTGCCTCACGCCAGCTTTACAAGATATTCCTGACTGAAAACAGATTGCAATTTCTGAATGCTCCTCTGTTCTCTGCAAGCTCAGAAAAACTACAGTTTTGCTTGCACATTCCTTCTTCTGGCTCCGTTTTCTCTCCGTCAGAGCATTGTATTTTATCCCAAAGCTGTGTTTTAGGACTTCTCAGGTTGATGTTTCAGATACAGATTAGGTGATCTTGCCAACAGTTAAAGAAAATGGCTACAAAACTATCACATTGACTTCATCTTTTCTTATGCAGCTCATTTTTTCATAAGCCCATATAAAATATTTGCACAACTTCTATGTGAATCTATGAGAGAAATATGAATGCAGAGGACCAGGTTGGTTTAGAGGGAGTGATATTAATCTAAACCAGAATCTGAGCACAACACACCAAAAGTAAAATATATTCTTTTCTTCTATGACTTTTAACTCCTTTTTAATTTTTTTTTTTAAGATAATTGAATGCATAGGGAAAAAAAAATATAACCAGAATCAAAACAGTACAAAAATTCCCTTTCTAAGAAGATTTTTCACATGAATATAACTACCTTGCAGTTGTGGTCTGAGTAAACAGGAGTAGTGTGTTTTGATTTTGCCTAGTGTAATATTCTTGAGAAGAGCTGCCAAATAGCATGCACTAAAATAAACCTACTGTTTCTTAAAGCCAATATAATCTTACCAAATGGAAGGGGCAGGCAAATGTGGTAGATTAAAACAATACAGAGCAGTTAAGAGAGGAAGAAAAAGAGGGACACTTAAAGGAGATTGGAGGGGTGGGGTTGGTTGTGGTAGGTTTTTTTTTTTGAGTTTTGTTTGTTTGTTTGCAGTGGGGTTTTTGTTGTCTCTGGTTTGGTTTCTTTTGGGGTTTCGGTGGTGTTGGTTTGTTTTGTGTTTGTTTTGTGTTTGTTTTTTGTTTGTTTGTTAGTTTGTTTTCTGACAAAGTTCTGTGGTTATGTGACAACATGTACCAGAGGCACAAGATGGCACAATTGCAGAATGCCATTTAGCTGCATGCTGATATATAGATAGAGATAGAGA
>WBNM01030223.1:0-119506 GCA_013399055.1 Ramphastos sulfuratus
GATCCTACTCTGGCAGGGCAGTTAGTCTGGATAATTTTTCAAGATCCCTTCCAGCTCTTAATCTTCTGTGACTGATTCTGTGAAAGTATTTCCAGTAAGGGCTCTCCCTGTACCTGCTCCCAGCCCTAAACTATGTTGACTCTCTTTATTATACCACAACTGCTTCCACTGACTCTGTAGGCAGGTGAGAACAGAATCAGACCCAGGCTTTAACAGCTTTTGTTACCATCAGCAAAGCAAGTAAACCAGACATATATTTAGCCAGATCACTTTGCCTATCTTAATGTCACCTGAGATGAATTCAAACAGAACTTCCTCTCTTCTGCTGAAGCTCCTAAAGATGAAAAAATACCTCATTTGCTCTTGACTGTGAAGGAAGGGAAAACCTGCAGAGAGTTAAATGCAAAGTATGGGGCAGTGAATGCAGTGTTACCATCAATGAGATCTGTGGTACGTTTATAAAAAGGCTAAAACAATTTGTGCTTTATAGAAGTGGGATGGGATGTGATCTGAAAATTAAATAAGATGGCTTGTGTGTTTGATTGTTTGTACTCTGAGTACTGCTTATCGTTTTTATTTCCTCCATTTACTTGTGTTGGGTTTTGTTTTGTAAATTCAGTACCTGAGAGTCTAAACTGGGCTGAAATAGCAAAGGCTGTACTAAGCCACCCAGGAGGCTGGATGAGGAGGAAATTACAGGATTCCTAGGCAGATTATCAAAATAAATACTTTCAGGCATCTAGGTAATCCAAACAGACAGACAGCAGAAAGAGAATAAGACTTCATGAAGTATTTCCCAGTTAAGAGATCAAAATGCACACGCTCAGAAATATTCAAATGGTCTTTTAGGGAGAAACTGGAGATGATCAGCACTAACATTTTAATATTCAATAGGACATTTCAGGGCCAACAAATCCCTTTAAGCTACTTTTTACACATGGTAAGGCAACTAATAAGGTGACCAGCTCAAAATCAACAAAATCGACTAAGATCCACATTATGCTTTTGCATCCGCACTCTTTGTTCAGTCACAATGCAGCACAATTACACCGAATGGAACAGAAGAGGTCCAGACTTATTCTCCTTTACTACACCTTATGCATTTTAAATTTTGCCTGGAAAGCAAAACAAAACAAAACAAAACACAAAAAACAAAAAACAACAAAAAAAAAAAAACCCAAAACAAACCCCAAATTGAGTTGGAGGGCTTAAAAATGTCAGAAAGAAGAACAGGGATATTAAGTGACCAGGTACACATTTTAACTGGAAATTAGATGATTTCCAGTCATGAGAACTGTGGAGTTATGTAACAGTCTCCTAAGAGAAGTAAAGATGGTAGAAAGCCAAAATGTCTTAAGATGGTGTTTGGCTGTTTTGTGAAAGGGATTATATGTCAGGGCTGCCTCTAAGAACACAAACAGGACTTGATAATTCAGGAGATTCCTACAGTAAGTGATTACTGTTTGTTTCCAAGCCAGCTATTTAGTCTGCTACCTACCAACTATTGCTAGAAATAGCCAGCTTCCTTTGCTGAGTGGGTAGGTGGGAAGCAGGGCAAGGGAAAAACTTAAGAGATGCCAGCCAGGTCTGCACTGAACTCTGACACGAGAAATGACACGAGCTCGTTGCAAGCCAAAGTGTCCAACGCTAGTTTTATGTGAGCTTGTTAAAGATGTTTCGATGCTTGGCACGTAATCCCATGCTGCTAATATAGCTGCAGCTGTGAGCATTACATGACAGCCTTCATACAAGGCTGTCCACTGTTCTGCTATTGTTTTGGCATTCAGATGCTCCTGCTGGGACACATGACTAAGTGTAGCATCAGAACATTGCTGAGGTTCAGAACTGCATGCACAGATGCTAATGCGTGCACTCTCCTCAGTTACTCACACCCCTTCACTTCTCTCCCAGACTTCTGCTGCATGTTACAGCCTGGCATCACCACCACATGGGCAGCAAGAGTAGAGCTGCACCCACCCACACCTGACCTGCTGCAGTTGCAACCTGGCGGTTTTAGTTGAAGCATACTTTCAGCTGAACAGCTAAAGCAAACTGTGTTGGGACAGCCAAGGTGATGTCTGAGGGCACAGCTCTGTCTTGCTTCCGTTAGAAGGTCGCACACTCTTGGGACACAGATAGCCAGGAACAGCCACATCTTCAACCACTTCACAGAGATATGCAATTGGTCATCCCTCACAGCAACACTCAGCTCTGCACAGACCTCCGCCATGGGACAATGGTAGAGAGGAAACAGGAAAATGCCAAGTCCCTGCTTAATTTGACCACATAATCCTGAGACACATGGAAAGGTTTGGAAAGCTCTGAGTGTCACAGCTCTTGTTCCAATAAACAGACTTTTCTTAATGTAGTCCTAATAATTTCAGCATTTTTCATATTGAATAGCTCCTGAAGGTCAGTTCTTGACCCTCTTATTGTCTCTGAATATTACTTTTCTGCAGAAGTAGCTCTGCTGTGTGACTGACCTTCCTTCTGCCTCTCTGTGCAGAGGGATCTAAGGGACCCATATATACTAATGTTCTACTCAAAGGCAGCTGCCAGAATGAGCCTCTAAAATTCAATCTGTTTGACTAAAGATCAAAATCTGCCAAAGTAAATGGAGCTGTAGCAGTTTGTCTCAGAGAGAACTGAACCAGCGGAATCTCTGAACAACAATAAAATTGATCTCAGTTAGAGCACTATTCTAAGAGCAGCAGCAAGAGTATTTCACTGTTTGAAATATGTTCCAAATACTGTGAAATGCTTCAGAATCAAATACTGAGCAGCCTACTAATCTGCAATACAGAGTGACATTGCTTGAGAGCCTGATTTATATCCTAGTCGTATTGGATACCAAAAGCCTGGATTACCTCTTTCAGCAGTCCCTGCTGGCTGGAGAGTGCTCAGCCATGAAAACAATGATTAAACATGAGTTAAATAATATAAACATGAATTTGTCAGGCCAGAAGCACCCACAAATACACCTTCCTTATTACAGACTAAGGGCCCTAGTTTCCCCAGTTCCCAAAGTTAATATAATGACTACAGTCCAAGATTACATCCTGGGATCTTCCTTTATCAAAGATGCGAAGGCACCGTTGATTCTGGCAGTTCGAGCCTGCCTAATTTAAGAGCTTGGTTTCTATTCATGAGGCTGTGTTTACATGTGGTGCTAAATAGTCTTCTCTCCTTTCCTGCCTCCAATTCAAGTCTGAACAATTTAGCATTCGGGTTAGGACAAGCTAACAAGAAAACTGAATGTGTAACTTTAATTATAGTGTGGCATGGACCATATTCCACACATAGACTTCTCCAAAGGCACATTTCATTCTCTAGATCTGTAACTCAGAGTGTTTAGAGCTAGAAAGTTTCTTTTGTGCTATCCAGTCAGGCTTTAAGTCTAATTATTCCTCAGCTATTGATATTTGCCATAACATCTCACACTTCTATTCCAGCTCTTTTTAACTAGAAGCTGATTATTTCTTCCAGTGGAGTTGCTGAGAGAAACCTGCTTTCACTTGGCACTTAGGCAGAAATGTTATTGCCACTCCTGCCATAATTGTCTGTTAGTCTTTATTAGTTTGCATTGATCTGACACGATCCACATTCTTGGATGCTTTCTAAATCTAAATGTTTGAATTCAGCCTAAAATGAAATCCACCTTAGATCTTTTTTTTTTTTTTTNTTTGAACCACATAAAAATAGCTTCAACACTGTCAGATTTCTCTCCGTGGCAGGCTTAACATTAGTTCACAGCTACAGGGCCAAGCCCCTGCAGCAAAGCTGAAGAGAACAATAAATAGTGTGTATGGGGAAATCATAGTACAGCTGTGACTGCTCATTACAAATTTCTCTCTGATGCTGCTTATCTGCTGGTCCCAGCCCTCTGTCCCATTCCAGCCACTGCGTGCAAAGCAACCACCCAAAATACTTGGCTACCCTGGCTGCCGTGATGAGTTCTGAACTGCACACTCCTCTATTAACACCTAGTCAGGCGCTAGCTTGCTTTATAGGTTGCTCACTTTCCTCTCCATTTGTCTTCAAGGGGATAAATCCATAACTGCTTAGCAGCCGGACAGGTGGATATTATGGTTTTTAGGCTTTTCACTAGTGCTACTTTACTGTCCCTTTCAGAAGCGTCAGTGACATATTTGTCTGCAGGCACTGCACAAGGCTGGAAATCAGGAGACATCAGCTTTGCCAGTATTCTGCTGCATGATCTTGGGTAGCTACTTCAGCTTATTCAACTTTTCTTTCTGCTTCTGCCCTTGGTCTATTGACTCTGTTTTTGATGGAAAGATAATCCAAGGCAGAGATAGAATCTTATCATACTTCTAAATTACATCAAGTACAACATGACTGGCACTTTTTTGGTGTGTGTGTGTGTTTTTAGATGCTAATAAGGAACAATTAAATTACTCCTATGTCCTATTGGTACCATTAGTTCACTTAAGCCAAAATGTAGTTGGTAGCCAAATGATGTCAAGGAGCGAGATATGCAGCCCAAGATCATTACCTTCAGATTAGCCTAAACCACAAAGAATTGTCTGGATTCAAAGTACTTTCAATGTCTGGGGGGTTGAGCCAATAGTACTGGAAGCTAGTTAGTGCTTCTCAAGAGACCTTTAATGCTGTGCAATGACTAGTTCTCTCAAGAACTGTTACTGGAAAAGTAGAAAATGATTTATGGACTACTAGAAGAAAGGTGTACATATTAGCTTTCTGGAGTCATTTCAGAGCTCAGTATTTTACAGCCATCTGGACTTTGACAGAGACAGATCTAACATGACTGCACTGCCCCGCACTGCATTTCCTTTTTCAGTTCCTCACAGAGATGACAGATTGCAAAACCAGTTTCCAAGGCATGCTGGCTTCTTTGGTTGACCCAGAAAACAAGAACACTGCTTAAATGCTGCAGCTCTTGGCCGCATTGGCTTTTATGGAAAGCATCTCATCATCTGTCTCCAAGCCCCAAATACTGAGACCATCCACTCTGTAGGCCTAAGTGGATAATATAGGCAAATGGAGGGCTGTTCTTAAACCATTTCCAGCTGAAAGACTTTCCCCAGCCAATCAGGAAAGAAACAGCACATGCTAATTTCTTCCAGCCAGTTCCTGATTTGGCTTTCCCCCCAAAAAACTGCTTGTTTTCTTCCTTGTTTATTTCTGTTCCATTTAAACTTCATTTGGCAATTGCAAGAGCACAACTTGCATTACATTTGGGGATTGTTAGTTATAGGCTTAGGTTGGATTTGCCTGTTTAGCACCTTGTCCCAGACTGTATGTATTTATAAAGGAGGTCAAAGATCACCAGCTTACCACTGTAAACGGCTTAAAGTGCCCCAAACTTTTCCTTTTTACAAAGAAAATATTCTAAAGTGTTAACATTTAAGAATATGCATTCTCCCTTATTAAGCATATCAGTCCATTCCTTCTACAGAAAGACCACAGAGTCCACAAGCCTATCTATGCCAAAAATGCTTTATGGAAATCAAAAGCCAGTCAAACTGGCCTTCATGTCAGTCTCCCAGCATCACCAGGTTCCCTAGCTTGTATAATGCTGATTTGCTCTTTTTATGTGAGTTCTCCACCCTGGCCTCTCATCTCGTGTTTCAACACTGCTCCAGAAGACAGTGCTCCAGTTCTGGCACCCTCAGCACAGGAAGGACATGAAACAGTTGGAGCAGGTCCAGAGGAGGGCCAAGAAGATGATCAGAGGGCTGGAGCAGCTCTCCTATGAAGACAGGTTACGAGAGTTGGGGCTCTTCAGCCTGGAGAAGAGAAGGCTTCCAGGAGACCTTAGAGTAGCCTTCCAGTATCTGAAAGGGGCCTACAGGAAGGCTGGGGAGGGACTATTTACAAGGTCTTGTAATGACAGGACGAGGGGCAATGGGTTTGAACAGACAGAGAGGCAATTTAGACTGGATGTTATGAGGAAGTTCTTTACAGTGAGGGTGGTGAGGCACTGGAACAGGTTGCCCATGGAGGTTGTGGCTGCTCCCTCCCTGGAGGTGTTCAAGGCCAGGTTGGACGAGGCCTTGAGTAACCTGTAATAGTAGGAGGTGTCCCTGCCTATGGCAGGGGGTTGGAACTAGGTGATCCTTGAGGTCCCTTCCAACCTTACCATTCTATGATTCCCCTATCCTAATGGGGATGAGCTGCTGGGGCACAGCTGCAAGAGTGGACCTGGGAGTTTACTGTCTGTGCTGGGAAGCTGGCCAAATTTTAATCCAAAAGCAGTTAGGTACATATTTCACTGGAAAGAAAAATATCTCTGAAAAAAAAGCATCAGCCAGTGAAGTGAAGCCCTTTACTCACTTTTAAGTTTTGCATTTGGCCAGGCATATTTTGTGTCAGACAAGCACAGACCTTCATAAAAGCAAGAAAATGTACAGGAGGTATTTTCAATTACAGCTTTGCTGTCGTAAAAGTGGCTTTGCAAATTGCATGAAATATTCTGAGCAAAAATTCTCTGACAATCTCTCTCTGCATTCCCTTGCTGCTGTATTGCAGTTTAATCACTGAACGGCAACGTCCAGGCTCAGAAACCAGGCTGCTTTGGGTTTTGTGCCTGTGAAACGAGGGTAAAGACTCTGCCTTCTAGTTGAGTCCTTTTTCTGTGTGTATTTTCTCCACATATTGTTATGGAAAAATATTGGCATTGTTTGCCTCATATACATAATAAACAAGAAAGGTTAGTAAGGCACAGGGCAAGAGTAGAATCATAGAATCAGTCAGGGTTGCAAGGGACCACAAGGATCATCTAATTCCAACCCCCCTGCCATAGCAGGGACACTCTACCCTAGATCAAGTTGGCTAGAGCCTCATCCAGCCTGATCTTAAACATGTCCAGGGATGAGGCCTCAACCACCTCCCTGGGCAACCCATTCCAGGGTCTCAACACTCCAAGGGTGAAGAACTTCCTCCTCACGTCCAGCCTGAATCTCCCCACATCCAGCTTTGCTTCATTCCCCCTAGTCCTGTCACTACCTGATAGCGTAAAAGTACTTAGACACTTGGTGTATTTCAACTTGACAGTATCAGAAACTGCCTTCAGAGGCCATCAGCCCTCATCAATCTGACCAAAAAAAAAAAAAAACAAACCCCACAAATGGTGCTAATGCATGCTTCCCCCTCTGAACTATGCCATGGTCAGTAGAGAAAAGATAAGCACTACATGCTCAGGGATGTCAAAGCTGAGGCTGAGGTTTTGCCAAGTGGAACCACAGGCCAAAGCAGAAAATGGAAATTGGGAGAGAGCTAGGAGCAGAGATGGAGACCAAACATGAGAGGAGAAAAATAAGAGCAGTTTCCTGGCAACAGAGCTGGATGTAGTGGTTTGAGAGCCCTACAAGTGTAATTGCTTGTGTGCCATTTGGACCACCCCACCTCTATGTAAAGAGGTGTCCTGGTAGGCATAAATCCTGCCAGGCTGGTTTAAACCCTCACTCAGTCCTCCTTCTGTTCAGGGTCCGGAAGTTGAAGTAGATTGAACCAAGCCCTGGGGCTAGGAGCTTAGCACCACGAGTCAGGTGTCTGGTGCAGCCCCTCAACATGCCCGTGTGGTTGCATGAGGCACGAAGCTTTGAATGCATTGGGC
The DNA here is from genome assembly GCA_013399055.1 of Ramphastos sulfuratus. Lineage (NCBI taxonomy): Eukaryota > Metazoa > Chordata > Aves > Piciformes > Ramphastidae > Ramphastos > Ramphastos sulfuratus. The sequence continues at coordinate 7,598 of WBNM01030223.1, forward strand.
AGAACAAGAATGCTAAATGCCTATTGGCCAGTTTAACTTTCAAATTGGTCTATTTAAGGAGGGATGATTTAGAAGCCGTGCCTTTTCTACACAGTAGCCTTTTCCTACAGAAGCCACGTGTTTGCAGCTTACACTGGCTCTGCAGCAACTCTCTCCCCCCTCCCTCTGCCTGGAATATTTTGTATTTTACCACAGGATCATTGTCGTGAGTTTTGGAAGCGTTTTATACGGGAAACTTTGTCAGGGAGAGGGTAATTAGGTACTGCGAGACGATATTATAAAAATATTAATATATAATTTATTAATATTAAACAATCGGAACTCGCACCACCCCCTACCACCATTTAATAATAACAATAGTAACAGGCTCTTTGCAACGTTAGGAAACTATATACAGGTTATAACAGGATCTGGAAATAACTGTTAAATATATATATTAACAGAACTCGAACCAAACTGGAAAAGAGAAGGTTTGTGGTCAATGTACCACCTGCGGCCAGTACGCCGCTTGTTCACTAGATGGACCCGAGAAGCAGCTTTCTGCTTATGGCAGAAGGCAATCAATGATTACAAGAGGCTTAGTATTTATTCACAAAAATATATCACAGGAAAATAATACCCTAAGCACGTGGCGGGGTTTCCCGTGTTGCCGGGCTGAAAGTTGCCGGAGGCTTTAAAGTTTCTCCAGGCTCCTGAGCGCTGGGGAAGAGGAGACAATCTCTAACCTGATCCTGGCTGGCTCTGGAAGCAGGCTCTTACAGGCAGGATGTCTCACTGTATCACGCTGGCGAATGCGTGGAGGCAGCAGGCAGGATGCAAGCAGGCATCTGTAATGGTGGAAGGCACGCACCCCGTGTTCCCTGCTCCTTTATAACACAGCCCAAAGATCAATTGGACCTTTGGACACAAGATAGCCAATCAAATGGCAGTTAGCCAAGATTTTGCCATATTGGGTGAAGCCATAGGCTTGCTTTATCCTTTTTTGGGCAGATCACGGGCCCTGCACAAGGCAATCATGTGCCCCCTAGCAACCACAGGTGATGGACAGACCCCGGACCCCAGACTTAGTGGTCCGGGTCCTTTGTCCCTATTCCTGCGGTTGCTCTCTCCCCAAAACAGCAGAAAAACATGTCTGCACAAGCCAGGACATGTACAAGCCCAAGAGGCCTGTTTAGGCCTACCACGACAAACTTACTCAGGGATCCAAGGCATCATGAGTACCATGTGCTGGGGTTGATGCTGAGCCTCTGCAGCACAGTTAGAATTTTTCCTGTTTCGCGTTCCTATTTTTCTAAGTTCTGACTGTTTAAACTGTTTAATTCTGTGTTAATAAATATCCTTTGTGCAAATATTTCCTGTCGACCAAAAATCCAAAGAATCTGAGGGATTTTCCCCCGAATTTTTTAATATTAATAATCAAAATTAATATTCAGAGATATTAATAATAATAATTCACGACCAGTTATTAATATCTCATCACAAGAGGTCTTGTGTATGTTGTAAACACATTATCCTAGAGCATGTGCTGGGTCATGTCTTAGGCCAAGAGCAAAAAGAACCAACTGCCAAATGTCCTTCTGCTTGGCAAAGGAGAGATTTGTTTCACTTCAGGTGATACTACATTGCCCACAATACTATTTTGCAGTAACCAGAAATCCAGAAATAGTAGTTGAGATGGAAAGATTCTGCTATTGGTTTTCTGTAGCACAAAACAAGAGGAAGTGACCCTTCTGATGACTTCATGTTAGTAAGTGCATCCTTGTGTCTTCAAAAGAGAAACCCAAACTATGAAAGATTCAGGCTGGATTTGAAAACAAATCCTTATTCAGAGGTACCCAGGTGAGGAGAAGCAGATAGAAACTGAGGACAATCCCAGGTCAATTCCTGAGCCAAGATCTTTCCTCATTTGCTTGGATAAACCTCTGACTTAATTTGTATAAAGGAAATCCTTTACTGTCTCATCTCTGGGGCAGAGCTGGCACCTTGCTCCAGATATGCAAACTCTCTCTCAAGCTACTGTCCTTTAACTTAACGTGAATCATGTATATTTGAGAAAATCATGCAGCCAGAAACATCCACTTTCAAACCCTGTCCAAAGATACAGTGCAGCCTGCTGGCACCTGTGTCATTATCTGGCTTCTTGTTTTGCTTCTGCAGCCAACCTTAACTTTCTCTGCTATCTGAAATATACTTCTGAATCAATCCTCCTTAATCCAACTCATACACAAGTAGAAGAATTGTGTATCACAACAAACCAAAGGCACATTTAGTTGTGTGCTTTCTCCAGTGATGGCCACATGGCAAAAGAGGGAGAACAAATGGTGTTATTTATATACTCTCACGGTCTTCAGTGATTTCTTTGGATCAAAAATCGCTCTGCCAGACAGAGTGCCTTTGTACATCATAGCCCACATTCATACCTGATGTTAAGAGAATTGTAAATAGAGACAGCTTCTGCTCATGAGGAAGAGGCATTAACATTTTTCATTACAAATCTTATCAGAAATAAGGTATTGGAAATTGTACATTTTTCAGTGGGTTGATACTAAATGTGTTGTTTACTGATCTGCTCATCACTGTCGGTTGCAGCTGACAGGACTTTGATCCTTACTTTACAGTGTCCTCGACTGTGTCGAGGAAGGGGTAATTAGGTACTGCGAGACGATATTATAAAAATATTAATATATAATTTATTAACATTAAATAATCAGAACTCGCACCACCCCCTACCACCATTTAATAATAACAATAGTAACAGGCTCTTTGCAACGTTAGGAAACTATATACAGGTTATAACAGGATCTGGAAATAACTGTTAAATATATATATTAACAGAACTCAAACCAANCAAAACAGCAGAAAAACATGTCTGCACAAGCCAGGACATGTACAAGCCCAAGAGGCCTGTTTAGGCCTACCACGACAGACTGTAACAAATACCAACCATACTCCAGAGTTCAACAGTTTCTTCTGTATTTTTTAGCTTACATAAATGCTGAACTCCAGACAGTTTATTTCTAAACCCATGTTTCCGTAAGTTGTCTGTTAGGGATAGCCATCCCACATAACTCTTTCTACTCATATTCTCAATGTAGATGCCAGAATTACTGATCAGTCTTTCAATTGCCTTTCCAAACTCTACATACTTTTGAGTCTCTGAATGGTGAGGATGATGTCTAACTCACCTGAGAATGACTTCTAACTCATTGGAAAGCTGAGTTAGAATAGCATAGAGTGTAAAAATATAAAACACCACAGCTATTCCTAAAGCAATTTGTGTGTAGAAAATTGTACTGCAGGATTGTGCTGGTTTGAGGCTAATTGGAATATTTTAATTAAAAAAAAAATTAGATTATAGGCTGTGAAAAGCAAACAACAGTGATGTCTACTTCACTCATTGGCTTGCTGAGATGTATAAAAACAAGGACACAAACATAGATAAGATAGAGAGCTAGTGTGTCTTCTGGGCTTCTGCTGTGTAACCCAACTAATCACTCTGCTTTTGATCCCCCTGGCCAATACTCCAAACTCACCTTGCATGTAAGGCAGACCCTGGGATAAGATAGAGGGGTGGAAAGAAGGTGGAAGGGTGGTTGGGAGCCCCTCCTGGGGACTCTGATTTCTGGGAGGAGTATTGTGTTTCTGTATTACCTTTAACTTGTATATTTCTGTAAATATTCATGTATATTGTGTATGTATCTGCTTGTAAATTGTGCTGAGCTGTAAATGTAACTTCATTCCTTAACTTCCAGCCAGCTGAGTCTAGTCTGGGTGCTTTTCATAGAGTGGTGGGGCAGGTAACTCCCAAACTATCACAAGGATAAAAGCATCTTCTTGTGGTACAATTAGGAAGCAAGTTATGAAAGAGAAGTGTATATACCTGATATGAGTTATTCAGGAAATTCTGAATGGCGATTCCAAACTAATTCCATGCCTCTATGTTACCAAGTACCACAGCTGATTTAACCCTTCCGAGCAGCAGAGCACCACATTGACATAACCCTGCTAATTTTAGTACCAAAGCAAACTCATTTAGAGCTCAGGTATTTCTATACCTGAAGGGATGTGGTTAACAGAATATGAAAAACCACAAATACAAGCATCAGAGCTGTTGAAGACCTTATGCTCATCTTGGCTGGAAGGTTATTGTGTTCACAGGTGAGGCATGGTAACTGGCTTTACTCACGCTTCTGATCTGTTACAGGGCTAACCCAGAGAGGTGTAACCACCATCACTCAGAAGAAAAGCTGGTTTACTGCTATTTGTGGTACACCCTACATAAGGTTCCAGATGTCAAGCATCCTGGATTCTAACACCAGGTTTGCCTCATGTGCCTTTTGCGAATCATCTTTTATCATCACCAGTGGTCAGTGGTGTGAATCCATTTTATTTTGCATTGCAACAGGTTAAGACTGCACACACACAGAGTCAGTTAACTGCCCAAGAGGAATCAAAAGCAGGCTAATGAATTGCTAAATTACTGCAAAGAACTCCCTAGTGCTTAATAATCCTGCATATGTATGCTATGGATCCAAATACTTGGCAGAAGTTTATACCAGGAACAACCCACTTAAATGGTTTCCAAAGAAAAGTGTTTCTATGTTATTTTTCAAGGGGAATTTAAAACACCTGCCAATTTCTGCTGCTAATTTTCCTGCTCAAATCATCCTAATTAGCAGTTAATGTCAAAATATCAAGCTGAGTAACAGCATTATTTCACACTTAAATTCTGAATACTGACCAAGCAATACTAGGCTATGATCTACTGGTTCGTTTTGAATTAAAAACCCATAAACCTTTCTGCCATCCATAATTTGCTATTTAATATTCATTCTTTGTTCCTTCAACACAGATACTCTGCCAATTTATTTATTTTTAGAAATAATGAAGTGATGATTGCCACCTCAGGTTCTTTTCATCACTATATGAGACTCACTGTGACACAAAAGAAGAGGAAGAGTATGAGACTGGGCAGGGTGTGTCTATTAACCTGCACCTAGAAGAACCAAACATTTTTGTGGCTGGTACAACTGTCTGAGATTTGACTCTATAAATTCAGCCCTGTGAAGCTGAGAAGTTGTAACCCACAAACAACAAAGGAATATAAGAAATGCAAACTATATCCCATCTAAATTTTAATATCAGTAGCAGCCCTGTGGATGAACAAAATGAGCTGTGAGAGTCCCAACACATCATCTCTAGCCCATGCTAATTCCCTGAAACATCAACTATTAAGAGATCAATCTGATTTTGCACCTGAGCTGACTAAAGTCAGGAACATCAACTAATGTTCTGGAGTGTAAAAGATGCTTTAATAATCAAAAGTTAGTGATAGCAATAATTTTTTTCAGGGTCATGAGCTTAAAGTTATGAGCCCAGCTTCTCTCCATCTCCTGGAAAGTTCAAACAGATTTAATTCCTGCTAAAAAGTTTGACAGCTGCTCTCTAATTATATTTCTTTTCTTCTGGAATTAGCAGGGCTTGATGAATTGGTATTGATCAATTGCACCTCATGAAAATTGCACAGAGCATACAATTTCTACCCGATAATTGGTGGATAATAAGTTAGACCAAGGTTGCCATTAAAAAAGTTTTTTTTTTTAAATTATTTGTGTCATCACCCAAACTTCACGTCAATAAATAAGTACTCCATAAAATACAGTGAAACAACTTCAGAAAAAAAACTCATTTGTAAGTAGAAGTGCTAATTTAGAAATTAGCCTTTTAGTAAGTTTCATTATTAGTGCAGAAAGGGGGCTTCTGGTGGGCAAAATGCCTAGGATGTAACATTATATATGAAAATATGCAGCAGTCTTTATCAGGGTGGTTTCTCTTCCAGTCATGATGGCTTGCTGCGTAGACCATTGGCAAGGTAGTATTTGACAATTAGTAGTAGTATTTGTTAATGTTGAAGCCTTTGTCTAACCAGAAATAGAACGCTAAGGAGTGCCTTACCAAAAGGATCTTACAGACAAAACTAATTTTCCTCAGATTCACAATCCATCCAAGACATTCATGAATTCCTCTGGTAAACAGCCTGCTGACTACTGACACATACCATTCAAAAGCCTTTAACAGGCATCCAGAAATAAAGATTAAGGCCATTAAACAAAGCAAAACAAAGCTTTTGGCTGAGCAGCCTGCTTTTCTTGTGCTCTGATGATAGTGATGCCGTAGGACAAGCCCCGTAGGACAAGCCCCTTTGAAACAGCAGCTAATAACATATTTGAAGTCTCCTTTACTCAAATTGTGACAAAAAAGAAATACAGTAAATTTACAATGGTGTTAGGCAGACAAACAAACTAGCAACTTAGCATCCCAAAACACATAAAGAAACACTGAGTTGGGCCCATAAAGCATGCTGCCTGAGCTGTTGTCACATAGACATACCCAGTGCTGTCTCCTCCACTATCACAGCACTTAGCAAAGGGCAAAACAATCCAGGCAAGGTAACAAAACACTGCTTGAATGGTAATTACAGACAATCCACTCATACAAAAGCTGAGTAACAGCTAAATGTATTTTCAAACTTCCATATGCTAGATAGAAACATAAAGGTCAATATTCTCACAAAACAAAACTGTTCAGCTGATTAGGCAGTCATGCTGTAACCAGAGCCTCTAAGGATGTATCTCCTCACTGACTTCCTTAGGCCTATACAACATAGTGGTTCTCTCTCCAGCTCTCCCATTTTCTTGTGCAAGGAGAGAACATTTCTTACAAGCCTTGTAATCTAAATGACCAAAAAATCCTCTCTCTGTAGATGACTCATGCACACTTCAAAGTACTGTTTGTCCTCTGAACCTATAAATCAGTTGCAGAGCCAATCCAGCAGACCTGCCTGAAGAGTTTAAGAGTAACCACAGATTTGCTCAGTTGCATCACTACAGAACAAAGTGCCCCATTTCCAACAGTGCTTTGCCTTTAAGAGCAGAGTTACACTAGACACACACATAATTGCATTGGCAATAACTGAAACATAATTTTGGCTTTTAAAAATCGCATATAGCAAGTGCAAAAACACTACAGACCTAGTCCAGCCTGGTCTGCCATCATCTCAGCACTGTGACCTACCAAAAGACAGACCAAATTTACTTATCACAAAACACACAGCATCATTCAGACCTATTTAGGAAAGTCTCTTTCACTTCATGGCAAGGGAATATATGTTAAAAAAAAACCAAATCAATGTGCTCTGGACATACTCAAAAGGATTTGGTATAATAAATACATTTAAAAAGCATATTGGTAAGCGCTTCATAAACAACATTCCTGTTCTTGCACAGCATTTTTTGGAGTAGATTTTATGCACCTCTAATTTCTTAACCATTTCTGAATCCATTTTGCATGTGCTTCAGGACATGGCAAGAACCAGGATCTGTAGATCTTATAAGCTCCTGATCTTGTTAGCAAGGAGAACAGTTAGCTATATCCTGAGTTTTACACTTGTGTGATTTTGTTTGTGCCTGGAGATAATCCACTGTTTCTTTTCTTCCTCCTCTGTCTGACCTAACTCATGCTTCCATCTCCCCAATTTCTCATTTCCAACTTTCTCCTGTTAAAGCTCTATCTCATCCATTTGAAGTTGGTTCACCTGGATGTCTATAAATATCTGAGGGCTGGGTGTCAAGTGGTTGGGGTTAATCTCTTTTTGCTAGTCAGCAGCAATAAGACAAGGAACAATGGATAGAAACTGGAACATAGAAAGTTTCCCTCAATATGAGGAGAAACTTCTTTACAGTGAGGGTGACAGAGCCCTGGAACAGGCTGCCCAGGGAGGCTATGGAGTCATCTTCTCTGGAGACTTTCAAAACCCACCTGAATGCATTCCTGTGCAGACTACCCTAGGTGATGCTGCTTTTGGCAGGGGGGTTGGGCTCGGTGATCTCTGGAGGTCCCTTCCAACCTCTAACATTCTGTGATTCTGTGATCTCTGACATGCTTTCTGATCTTCAAGGCAGATGTGCCTCTTTTCAATGATTCTTGAGCTCATAGTTTGAAGTGGACAGTCAGCTATTGGCTCCTACAGAGACTGCAAGAACTGTCAATCAAACCCTTGGTAGCAAGCAGGAGCATAAAGCCAGTGTAGAGAAAACCAACAGGGAAGGCCAAGCAAAAATACTCTTGAAGCTATCACATATGTTGCTGGAGGGTACTGGAGCTCTTTGCTACTGCAGTCAATCACACCAGGAAATCCAACCCTGGTTCTGTCCTAAATTTCATGCAAATTGTTGCTGTCATTCACTTTGGACATCTGCTTCAAAACCAAGTTTCTCTTAACATTAAAAGAAGGCTTCTGACTAAGTGAGGCAAATTTGTGTGCATTTATTCACAGAATCAAACAGGTTGGAAAAGACCTTCAAGATCAAGTCCAACCTATTCCCTAACACCTTCTAATTAACTAAACCATAGCACTAACTGCCTAATCCAGTCTCCTTTTAAACACCTCCAGAGATGGTGATTCCACCACCTCTGAGAGCAGCCCATTCCAAAGCCAATCACTCTCTCTGTGAAGAACTTCTTCCTAATATCCAGCCTAAACCTGCCCTGGTGCAGCTTGAGACTGTGTCCTCTTGTTCTGTTACTGGTTACCTGGGAGAAGAGACCAACCCCCACCTGGCTACGACCTCCTTTCAGGTAGTTGTAGAGAGCAATAAGGTCTCCTCTAAGCCTCCTCTTCTCCAGGCACAGTATCACCTTTCACATACTGTAGTTGTTCCACTCCAGCAGTCACACAAATCTTGTCAGCCATAGGGGCAGATCTATACATCATTTCCAACAGAAGATTAAGCCTACTCTATAGCTTTTTTTTTTAGCCTCTTCATGTGTACAGGCAAGTGAGTGTGTATGTACATATGTTTCAGCAGTAAACAGTTCTTTATAGAGCACTGCATAAAATAAAGCAGAAAACAAATATAGCTGGGTGTAAATTAAGTCATCTTATCTTTTAAAGACATACCCTTCACCCCCCCAAAGCTACGCTGTAAACATTACAGTGTGGTCAGAAAGGCATCCTTGTGCAGAAAGAAAAATGTTCGGGGCAAATATAAACTCCATGAAGTGGAGAGGTTTTTGGTAGGAAAAAAAAAAAACCAAAACTTATAAAGACTTTCTACAGAATTCTCTCAAAAAGGTCACACTGATTTTTAAATTCTTTTTTACAATAGGTGAATAGAGCCTTCCTACAAGTCTAGATAAGAGTTATTAAAAGTTACATTCCTGGCAGCTTGGAAGGTGCTGTAAAGGGCACATAGCTGTGACTCTCGGTGGACAGGCAGGACAGCGCAGCGAGGTCACGCAGCCTCTCCTCACAGCCTCTAAGATGAAAAGACTGAGACCTTTGCCTCCCTAATAAAGTTCCTGGAATAAAATTGTTGTAAATTCAAGCCACTGGGAAATCAAGGTCTAAAATAAAACCTCCTGCCTCTGGGTCCCAGAACACCCACTTCAGTTTCCTTTTCTTTCATCAAATTGCTTTTACCTCTTAATTGGCTCTTCGCAGAATTAAAATCCCACCAAAACCTGACCAAAAATAACCATTCCTAAGACAGACTTACTAATGATTTGGAGGTTTCAGAGAACAGTCTCATAAGTTCCTGTAAATGCATGGCATACTTGCAGACAAGCAGCACAGGTCAGGGAAAGTCAGAGAACTAACAAACCATCTCAGAAGAGATGCTGTTTAGGAAGGTGTTCAGCAGAGAGAAAGAGGATTAAGAAGAGAGAAGGAATGAAATAATGCAGCTGACAGCTTGCCAAATTAAGTGGATCATTTTTGGAGGGTTCATTTCTAGTCCTTTTGTATTTTGATTAGCTTGCTTTTCTTCCGAGAAAGCAATATACTATGTAATTTGAGGATTTTGGATGCTAGTTATTATTCAATAGCATCCCTTGGCTAACTGGACCATTATAGATCTCCCCAAGTGTCCTCTGTGCACTGGGCATTGACTTTATGGTAGTTCAGATTAGGCAGGCATAGGAAGGGACAGAATGCATTCTTCAGTTATTTTTCATAGAAACACAGAATCAAGAAGGTTGAAAAATACCTCTAAGATCATCAAATCCAACTGTTGACTCAACACCACCATGCACACTAAACCATGTCCTGAAAGGCCTTTTTTGCTGTTCCCCAAATACCTCTGCCTCAACCTAACTTTGTTATTACCTTGGTTTCTCCCTCAGATTCAAGCCTATATATCTTGTCTCCTAGTCTTTCACGCTGTGGCTTTATCTCTCTCTTCCGGTGGCCAAAACATTAATTCTGTCATTGTCAAGATTTCCTTGTCTAAATGTAGCTGCCTCAGTTCTCTGTTCCAGGAAAGGGCGGGAATAAACCCATACTCTCCTACTGAGGATTTATGGTCAGGATGTTAAAGATGAGCTTCCTAATCTGAAAGGATCATCGGTAGGAAAATTTACTGAGGTGATTTGTGATGATTGGTCCATATGGGAAATTAGATAATGCTAAGAACATTAAGCAAATGTGCATCAATATTAATTCCTAATGCCATAGCAACAACAATTGCTATTCCTCAGATAGTCTTTTCTCCCTGATTTCAAGGAGGGAATCTTGACAGCTGAGAGGTTGTATGAGCAATACGCAACGTGTGCTGTGCTTGGGGAATTAACATTCAGTCAGAGTCTTGTTACATTAGATTTCTGAAGTCAGCAACATGGGAGCTGCTTTATGGGAAGAGATGCACTTGGAGTTGAGGGAATAAACTGCACCTATTGGCTGGTGTAAAACACTTCTGCTCTTAAGGCAAGACCTTTGAGAGAGGCAGTCACAGAATCATGGAATGTCAGGGGCTGGAAGTGACCTCAAAAGACCCCCCCTGCCAGAGCAGGATCACCTACACTAGATCTCACAGGAATGCATCCAGGTGGGTTTTGAATATCTCCAGACAGGGAGACTCCACAACCCCTCTGAGCAGTCTGTTCCAGTCTTGTTCACCCAGCAGAGCTCAGGCTGACCCAATGCAGGGGGACCAGCCTGGCCCTGTGCAAAGGTGGGGAAGTTGCTGAGGTGAAGGGAAAGGGAGGAGCACATGGTGCTCTGCTAACAAACACCCACACAACAAACTTGAAAAGCTAAAGTGCAGCAACAGATACGACAAAGATGTCATCACTGCTTCCTTCTCTTTTCTCTGTTGGAAATCTTGGTAACATCCTGGTAACATCCAAGTCTTTTATCTGTGTTTATTCAGCGCACAGGACAAGACAACCCAGATCTTGATGTCATCTTTGGACAACACTACACCACACCATAATGCTTATTAATGTGAGTTTTAAACCATATGCTGTACAATGAGAGAAGAAAGGAGCATCCAGAATCAACCTGATGTTAACTGGGTTTTGGTGACTGCCCATAACTCTCCACCATATGGGCAGCTTCTAGAATATTTTGCACTCGGACAACCTTTTCTTCAATCAGAGATAAAAATGAGAAAAATGAGAATGGTGAGAGCTTCAATTTCTGAATCAGAAATTAGATAGTCTTGGAGAGATATGATGTTATTTAAATGGGAAGGGCAACTATTAACAAGAAGAGGTCGTAAGAGAAGCTGGCAGGCTAAGTGCTGCAGATTTTATTGCCAAACAATTAGCTCAGCCTTTTCAGTGGTTCTTTCAATTGGTAAGGAGGTGGGCTTTTTTTCAGTGCTGCTTAGGCTGTAAAATTTGTAGCACTGAAGGAATCCTCTAATCAATGTGAAACATTTCTTCAACCATTATAGTAGGCTCTCATCCTTACACTTCACAATTCTTTCAGATAATTTCCTAAATATTTAACCCCTTCAGATTTATCTATTTTTTTAAGCAAGTCTTACAAAAACAGTAGTTTGGCTCGGGCTGGTATTAGCAAACTGCCTTATGAATGGTATCATCGAGGTGCTCTGTATACCTCCCCTCCCAAAAATAACTGTTCATTTATAATTAATACAGAAGTTTATGTAAAATTTCATACATTTGTACTGCTGTTTAGGTTAAAATGTAGGAAAATATGTCCTGACTAACATTTTCTCTATTAGAAGTTTAGGACAGTCCAGTATTTTCCACTCTCCCAGGTCAAATGAGAAGATACAACTCTGCAACTAAGGACTTGCCAGAGAATCTCCATTGCATCCAATTTGCCAAAAGGACTCGAAGCTTTTTTACAACAACCTAGAAGAATACCTAAGCACTACACCTTCATCTCTCTCCAGGTAACTGAAGATCTTTCTTTCTTCCTTGCTCTTTAAAAATCCTCTTACTGTCAGAAGTTAAAACTGGTCCTAAAGGAAACATCCTCAAGGCACCTGACCTCTGAACAGCAGTTTTGGTGCTTGCAATAGCATCCTGAAATCCATCACACAACTGCTTTTTAAACGAATAACAAACACTCTGAAACGTAGTACGTTTCAGGAACGCTTGGCTAACAAAACCACACTATCCTAAGAAATGCTGTTCCTGAAGTCCTGACAGCTTCTGAATTAAGTGTCCAAGCTCTACCTGATTCTCAGAAGACGAAAATCTTTATACTTGAGCAGGATTTGCAGCTTAGTTATGACCGTTGCCTTCAGAGAAGCTCTGATTTGTGTGGTCAGCAAAGAAGAGTCAAATCTTTGAATGTGTCATACAGTCATAAGATTTACCTTCTTCACACGAGCTAACAGGACCACATCCCAAAGGATGTGCTTCATGTCTAGATTTACTCTATCTGTCTTTGCCATTTCTGTAGCCTAGCAGACTCCAAAAAGACAATTACGGGCTTTTTTCTCCATCATTAAATGTCTCACACATTCTAAATGCAACCTGTCTAGATTTTTTCTGTTTGGAAGGAAATGTACTGGCTCCATTTGCTTATGCAGAGTGGAGACATAAATCATTGGAAGGTTTAAGTGACTTTTAGTCATTAGGCTTTAGACTTAAGAAAGTGAGTTTTGGAACAATTCCTCTTCAGTCACTCATCTCAAGCTAGATTTACCCTTTGATGTAGGGTTTCACAAGGAATTCTCCCATGTAGCTAGTGATGGAATGACAGGAAATGGGTTTAAGTTGTGCCAGGGCAGGTTTACATTGGACATTAGGAAAATCTTTTTTACTGTGAGAGTGGCAAAGTGTTGGAACAGGCTGCCCAGGGAGGTGGTGGGATTGCCATCCTGGAAGGTGTTCAAGAAGTGTGCAGATGTGGTGCTTCAGGACATGGTTTAGTGGTCATGGTAGTTGGGTTACAGTTGGACTCAATGGTCTTAGAATCATAAAGATAGGAAGTCTTTTAAGTGAGGGTTACGGCAGCATCTGAGAGCTCTGCTAATACATGTAGCAAGCAGTAAAGAGTGTCTTGTGGATGTCTTCAGATAACGTTAAGGAAATATTAACACCTGTTTGCTGCCGACCCTTCCTACAAGCAAGCTACAGACTATTCCCTTCCTTTAAATTCAAAAGCTATCCCCAGTGAGGATATTCCTTGAGAAATTGCTGCAATTTTTTGCTCAAATACAGACTGCTCATCACCTCCATTTCAGTGCGTTATCTCTGGTTTGGCCTAGATAAGTAAATTTAGATCAGAGAAAATCTTCAGAAAAAGCATACAGCAGAAGGAAAATACTCCTTAGCCTTCTTAAATGGGGATCCAAGTACATGCAGGACAATGGAGAACTATTATTTTTTAGATCAGACAGCTTGAGGAGCAACTGGAAATATCATTAAAAATCACCTCTGTAGTTCATGATCACTCTTGTTATTTGCATTTCAAAACAGCAAGTTTGACAGCTTACTGCAATTCTCTACTCCTAACTTGCTAACATGTTGCCTCCTTCCTGACTGTCCCCAAGCCCACAACTCCTTGTTTTGAATGATTAAAATTGCTCTGCAGAGGTGAAGCACATTTGTAACTCGGGATTGCTCAAGAGCAAGCTGGCATGAGATGGTTCAGTAAGCACATATCACAGTACCAGGGCTTTCCTGTACATCATACTTTATTTCAGTGCATTTCTTATTTTATTTATTTGTTATTTATTATTTCAGTGTATTCTCTTCAGCTGAGCTGACCAGCTCTCAACACAGAGTTGAAACCAAGATTGTGGTGTGCACTTTGATATTCTGTGTGCAAGCTTCCCTGCTCTTGTACACACTAAAGTATCTTTCTAGAGCAGTGAGCAAGAGTTTAAATTGATTTGCTCACACTTTTACCTCTCTGAGCCTCTGGTTCTTTTTTTTTTTTTTTTTTTAATAGATTAAAATTCAAGCTGCCTAGGACTCTGCCTGCAAGCTCAAATAACTCTTGGATACATTCAATTGAATTTCATCAACAGCTGGGGGGGCAATTCATCACCAGTATTATGTTTCCTTTTCATTCCCCTCATTTCTCCTCTAGTGCTTAATGAAGCAATGATGATTGAACACACTGTGAAAGAGATAGCAGATAAGCGTGAAAGAAGGAAGAAGCTCAAGCAGAGCCTGATGGACTCTGTGGTCTTCTATGTCTCCCTGCCTCAGAATGCAAAAATCCCTTGTATAGCAAGGGGCTTAAGAGAGCTGATCTAGGTTAGATAGGAAGGCCAAAAGCCACTGGCTCCACTGTTTGCTAAACACTGATAAGAAGGTAAATTGATGGAACTGAAAAGAAGAGCAGTTCCACCCCTAGAATACTACATGCACCACTGGCAGAAGGTGGTGACTTGTGAGGAGTGTGAATGAGAGGGGAAGGAGTTTTGAATTATGAGTTAAACTGGGATTTGAAGCAGCCAGGGTTTAAATATCTGGAAGCTGCTACCAATCTGCTCCTTTTCCAAAGCCACACAGAACATGGGGCTGCACCTTTAACCCCTCCTGAAGGGGCTGCACCTTTAACCCCTCCTGAAGGGGCTGCACCTTTAACCCCTCCTGAAGGGGCTGCACCTTTAACCCCTCCTGAAGGGGCTGCACCTTTAACCCCTCCTGAAGGGGCTGCACCTTTAACCCCTCCTGAAGGGGCTGCACCTTTAACCCATCTGCTGCAGAAGCATCCTACATGCCCTGTAGGTTTTCTTCTTTTTTTTTTTTTCCTCCTTACTACTGACACCCTGATTCATGGCAAGGACACCTATCCCACCCAGAGGTACATAGAGTGCCCTAGAAGCACCATGGCATCTAGCTCCAGAAAAACTCAGGCTCTGCTCTAAGGAAGCTGAACTCAAATCAGCAAGACCCACTGGGCTATATTAACTGCTAAGCTTTATCTGAACCCCAAAATATTGCATCCAATAAATTACTCTGAATTTCTTCAATGAGCACCTAAGAGTGGGAGTGAGCATTAGGGAGGAGTTTCATACCAATACTTGCTGCTCTTAATTTTTTTAAAGGTATCTTTTTTAGACCATGGCATTATTAATCACATAATACATTGACAGATATATCAGAGTGCTCAGAGAAGCACACATGTTGCATGAAAGGAGGGTTCATTGCTAGTAGATTTCCCAGCTACAAGAGCAGTTGAATCAATTCTCTTATTACATGGAAGTACCTTGGGGTTTTAGTGCTGCCATAGGTGGGGGCGAAGTTTCAGCCAGCTGCTTGAGTTTAAATGCAATTAAAATTATGGATTTCAGATTTAAAGTATACCTATATTGAATAGCCCAGCTCTTTTAGCAATAAAATTTAATATTTTCATCAAATCTGCTACTCAGTTCCCTTAACCTTCAGCACCGTGCTTGTTATCACAGTATCACAGTATAAGCAAGGTTGGAAGAGACCTCAAAGATCATCAAGTCCAACCCATTACCACAGACCTTGAGACTGGGTGCTCCGGGCAGTGTGGCTCGGCATTTAAAAGGGCCTCAGCAATAAACCATCTCTTGTTGCTAATGTCTAAGTGGCTGTTTACACCAAGCTGTCAGTGCCCTTCTGAATGATTAAATCCCACCTCAGGGGAGTCTGTGAATTGGTTCATGGTAATTCTGCAAACCACCGAGGTGCCCAGCTCAAGTTCTCCAATGCCACCAATGTTCTCCTCCACAGCATCATTTTATGGGAACACAGATACACATGTATTTCATACCTTAAAATGCTGAGGTAGGCTAAAATACATTTTACTAGAAGGATGTGAAAGATGAAGGGCCAGAAAGTTGAGCCATTTACCCAGGTTGTCCTCTCACCTTGGGCGCAGGAGCACAAGCCTGCCGGAACCAAACTTCTGCAGGTTCTAACAGCTCACACAAGTCAATCCCCAGAAAGGCTTTATTCATATTTAAAGGAGTGCTTCCCAAGGTGGCACTGTTCACATATCTGAGGCCTCCACAGCACTCAGGCCAAAGAGACAGGAACGCTTGTGGCACAATAGTTCTTAAGCAGTTTGGATCTGGGCCGGACAGTGTGCTAAGCTGTGTTAACCTCCAGCAAAGTAAACAAACCTTGCCTCTTGCATGAGGCCTTGGCAGAGGTGCAGTCCTACAGTCAGTAGCAGAATGACAAAACTCACAGATAAACTGAGCTGCCCTCCTAGTGCCAGCCTAGCTGAGGAGATCATAGAATCAACTAGGTTGGAAGAGACCTCCAAGATCATCCAGTCCAACCTATCACCCAGCCCTATCCAATCAATGAGACCATGGCACTAAGTGCCTCATCCAATCTTTTCCTGAAGGCCTCCAGGGACAGTGACTCCACCACCTCCCTGGGTAGCCCATAGAAGCCACTCTGCAGCATGCAGAGCTCCGTGGGCCATCACAATGGACCCCTCTTCAGGGAAAATCTCTGGCACCCCCAGAGGGTGCTCCCTCTCCACCTCATGGAATGGACCAAAGAAGCTTAATTTTAAAAGGCAGTTGCCCCTCTATAATAAAATGCCATCCAGAAGACAAGTTTCTTTTCCCATCCATAGCGAGCAACAGCCCAGCAGCAGACAGACGCCATTAGACAGCTATTATATTTAACTGCTGGGCAATCACTGATTGCACACAGGAAATAAACTCTAAGATCAGAAGACTTTTTACCAATGGTAAGGAAATGTCACCATTGTGGTGTCTAGACGTTGCCAGGATGCCCTAAATCAGATGGCAAATGCAGGTCAGCACTATGAAGTCTTATCAAAGTGGCTAAAATGGTGGCTTGCCATTAAAAGGACTTCAGCAACAGTCAGTGCCCGACTGCTCTCAGCACAGCGGTCCCTAGTTACAGGTTGTTCGGGGATTGCCATCAGAAAGGCAGCTTGAAAGACTCATGAGCAGAACAGGAGCACCACAGCTTTGTTCTCTGTTCTTGTCATGGGCACACAGAAAATAAACCAAAAGCCCAAGGATTTGCCTCACTCTAGCCCTTGCAAAATTAGAATCTACTCTGCAAGGGATCTTCAGCTGCAAGGGATCCTTGCAGAATCATAGAATCATAAAATGGTTTAAGCTGGAAAGGACCTCAAAGATCATCTAGTTCCAACCCTCTGCCATACGCAGGGACACCTCCCACTAGTACAGGTTGCTGAAGGCCTCGTCCAACCTGGCCTTGAACACTTTCAGGGAGGGAGCAGCCACAACCTCCCTCAGCAACCTGTTCCAGTGTCTCACCACCCTTACTGTAAAGAACTTTTTCCTAACATCTAGCTTATATCTCCCCTCTTCCAGTTTAAACCCATTACTCCTCATCCTGTCATTACAAGACCTTGTAAATAGTCCCTCCCCAGCCTTTCTGTAGCCCCCTTCAGATACTGGAAGGTCACTACAAGGTCCTTTTCTTCTCCAGGCTGAAGAACCCCAACTCTCATAGTCTGTCTTCATAGCAGAGCTGCTCCAGCCCTCTGATCATCTTTGTGGCCCTCCTCTGCACTCTCTCCAACAGTTCAATGTCCTTCTTGTATTGGGGGCTCCAGAACTGCACACAGTATTGCAGGTGGGGTCTCACAAGAGCAGAGTAAAAGGGGAGAATCACCTGCCTTGACCTGCTGGCACAGAGAAGTGAGCTACTACCACCACCACACCTTCAAGCAGATTGCCACCCTTCCTCCCCATCAACCTCAAGACTACCAGGGCACATACTGTCCAAAGGAAAGAACAGCACCAGTGTGGATGCTGTGGAGGGTAGTCAAGATCCACTAAGTGGTTTCTATACCCAGCTACTGCAGGAGTGATTCTGGTTTCCAGCTCCCCATCCTTAAATCTTACAAAGGGTATTCGAAAGAGGTAAGGTGGCCCTAGGACAACACAGGTGAGAATATCTGCTGTAAGAAGCATCAATAAAAGGCAGCCATTTGAAAGGGTTCCTGAGCTTCTAACAGTGCAGACGACCTCTTTTCTGTGTCACCAGCAGTGCTGCCAGAAGCAGCAATTCTGGCAGTGGTTTCCCAGGTACTGCCACTAAAATACAGCATGGTGTGAGGATGGCTGCTGAAATGCTGGCATCATGCTGCATAGCTCATCAGGAACTGGTGGCTGGTGAGACCAACCATCTGCACACAGTGAGGCAGTGAAGGAAAATTTGTAATAGTCACCTGTAGGCAGGGACATTTCTGCAGGGAATTTATCTTGTAAGCCTGCTCCACAAGACTTTGCTCCAGTAGCCAACAACATAATACAAAAATTTCAAATCACTGTGGGGAATTAATAGGTACTGGAAATGGCCAAGTCTTTTATTATTACCGAACCAGCAATAACAGCTGCTCCCCCTCCCAAACTGAAGCATAAAGATATTGAGCTGTAGCTGGTGCTCAGAAAGTACAGCTACAAGTCAGCCTGGAGCCACAAAGAGCCCTTTCACAGGGTTTGGATGTTCAATAGGAGGCAGAGACCCACTTGCTAGCTTAATTAATTTTTCAATCACCATGACCATGGAAAATTGCACCTCAGTACAACCCCAAAGTCATACTGGATTGTTTCTGTGTAGATTATGTCTTTTTATAAAGTACAGCACTTGAGGACCATTCTGTTGTGCTCAGTGGTCTACATAAACACAGACTATAAGAAGCCAAAAAAACAGTGGTACCTGCCAGAGAAGCTGCCCACTCCAGCACAGCTTGGAGTCAGAAGCCTTCTTTTAATGTTAAGAGAAACTTGGTTTTGAAGCAGATGTCCAAAGTGAATGACAGCAACAATTTGCATGAAATTTAGGACAGAACCAGGGTTGGATTTCCTGGTGTGATTGACTGCAGTAGCAAAGAGCTTCAGTACCCTCCAGCAGCATATGTGATAGCTTCAAGAGTATTTTTGCTTGGCCTTCCCTGTTGGTTTTCTCTACACTGGCTTTATGTTCCTGCTTGCTACCAAGGGTTTGATTGACAGTTCTTGCAGTCTCTGTAGGAGCCAACAGCTGACTGTCCACTTCAAACTATGAGCTCAAGAATCATTGAAAAGAGGCACATCTGCCTTGAAGATCAGAAAGCATGTCAGAGATCACAGAATCACAGAATGTTAGAGGTTGGAAGGGACCTCCAGAGATCACCGAGCCCAACCCCCCTGCCAAAAGCAGCATCACCTAGGGTAGTCTGCACAGGAATGCATTCAGGTGGGTTTTGAAAGTCTCCAGAGAAGATGACTCCACAACCTCTCTGGGCAGCCTGTTCCAGGGCTCTGTCACCCTCACTGTAAAGTTTCTCCTCATGTTGAGGTGAAACCTTCTGTTCCAGTTTCTATCCATTGTTCCTTGTCTTATTGCTGCTGACCAGCAAAAAGAGATTGGCCCCATCAACTTGACACCCACCCTTCAGATATTCATACACATTGATGAGATCTCCTCTGACGCTTTTCTTCTTAAGACTAAACAGGTTCAGGCCTCTCAGCCTCCCCTCACAGGGGAGATGGCTCAAGTCCCCCAGTCATCCTTGTGGCTATCTGTTGGGCTCTCTCCAGCAGATCCTTGCCGCTTATGAACTGGGAAGTCCAAAACTGAACACAGTATTCCAGGCCTGGTCTCATCATGGCAGAGCAGAGGGGGAGAAGAACTTCCCTAGACCTGTTGGACACACTTTTCCTGATGCACCCCAGGATGCCATTGGCTGTCTTGGCCATAAGAGCACATTGCTGGCCCATGCAGAACTTGCTGTCCACCAGCACTCCAAGGTCTTTTTCCACAGATCTGCTTTCCAGCAGGGGAGCCCCCAGTCTGTACTGGTGCCTGTTGTTATTCCTCCTTGAATGCGGGACGCTGCACTTGTCCTTATTAAAGTTCATGAGGTTTGCCTTCATCCATCTCTTCAGCCTGCCCAGGTCTTACAGCCTAGTGGAGTGTCAGCCACTCTCCCCATAATTCTGTATCATTAGCATACTTGCTGAGGGTACACTTAATGCCCTCATCCATGTCATTAATAAAGATACCAGACAAAACTGGACCCACTACTGATCCCTGGGGAACACCACTAGCCACAGACCTCCAAGCTGACTCTGTGCCATTGACCACAACCATCTGAACTCTGTAGTCAAGCCTGTTTTCAATCCACCTCACAGTCCAATCATCTATGCCACTTCTCCCAAGCTTTTCTCTCAAGCAGTTCTATGTTATGGGAGACAGTATTACAAGCCTTGCTGAAGTCAAGGTGTATGACACCCACTGCTCCTCCTTTGTCTACCAATTTGGTCATGGTTTCATTGAAGTGCACTTGTATGTCAGCAAGATGTGCCTCTACAAATTACTACATGAGCAGTGTTCTTGTAAGGTACTGTTGTTCTTTCTCTTTCAGTTTATGGGCCTTGCTGTCCTGTAATGCCACTCCTGAACAGATGGATTAATAAATTAAATTCTACAACATTTTGGCTCTGTTCCAGTCAGCAACTCACAGCATCTTACTCCCTATCTGGGAATCGGTGTGCAAAATGTACCTGTGCATCAAGAAAGAAAAATCATACAAGAATGAAGAAAAAAATAGAGCAGGCTCTAAGTATGCCAATGGTTTATAAATTCCCCTCCCACAATCACTTAACTGTTTTCCAGCAGCTCTCAAAAAACACAAGTGAACTGAAGAGCCATGCAGACCTACAGTCAGGAAGCACCTGAGAAGAGGGTTGTTTATCCACCCTTCATCTTCCCTCTCTAATACTGGAGCTACCAACACCAGGACAGACACATAAAGGGTGCGATTGCCCAATTTCACCTTTCACACATAGACAACATTGTTTGGTCTTGTCCCTGCCTGCTGCAAACTGTGGCAGAGCAGCTCCATCACTGTGTTTTTACCACTTGGGACAGCATCTGTTCATGCCATGACTCATCTTCAGCAGAGGAGGCTGAGCAGTAACGAAAAGCTATGCCTATGTTCATGGTAGAAAGGGTATTGTAGATACTCCAGGAGATTAAACGGTGTTTAAAAAAAATAAACCAATGTACTCACAGAAGCGGAGCCTGAAGGGAAGACACTGAAATGCCTCAGCAGGGTGAAGGAAAACAGTCCACACCTCTGAGAGGTTGTGCAGTACTAGCAACCTCATCTGCTTGAGAGACGTCAACGTTCAGCATCTTTCCATGACACTTGTATGGAAAGAAAACACACCAAGAAGCTCTAAACTGTTCAAACCTTCTTTGTTGCCAGACACACTGTTCAAAATAAGCAAAAAACAAGGGGAAAAAACTCTTTCCACCCAGTGTCCAAGCTGTGTGCTGTGACAGAGGTAAAAGAAATTTTAATCTCTTAAGTCCTGAGCATCTTTATTACAGCACAAGCCCCCAGTCTCTGTGAGACTTGGAATCTATGTCATTAATTCTAAGATCTGGGAGACAAAAACACTCTCTGTGAGGCCTTGCCTTTGCTCTGGTGAGTCCTAAAAAGGGAGCTGAAAGAAAACCCCTGAACAATCACAACCACATTTTGGGTGTTTGTTGAACGGCAACCAAGTTACTGTTCTCTACAGGAAAACAGGTCCTTGTTAAATCAGTTACCTGTTTGCTGCTGCTTAGGTAAGCTCCCAAGTTGCTTCCCTTCAGATATAGAAGATGCTTTGTTTCAGCCCATGCCAAAACAAGCAGGAGAAGCAGCTATGTGCTGCTCTTCCTAATATCCCAGCAATGCTTAGGTTTTCTTTTAAGAACTCCAGGCAGAGGCTATGCAGCCTTGTGCACTTTGCTAGCAAAGATGCAGCTCAACATGGCTCAGAAAGGCTATGCTGCTAGCAATGCAATATGCACTGGGGTAGGTATAGTCCCTCCAGAGTAGGCTGGTCTCATCTACTCCCCATTACACTCTAAGTCACAAGCAAACACCATGCAATGACCCTGAGCACAAATACTATTTTACAGAATGTTCACACACACAGACACACCTGAAGCAGCATATCCCACCCCACCAGAGCTGCATTTCATAATCTAATAGTGGTAATTTATGTAACATGTTCTAGGACAGGCCTTAAGGTCATATGGATTAAATTTAGAGTACAAAGCTTATTGAAAGGATGCTGGATGCTTGTCCTGAGGAAGAAGGAAGGCTGAACTGTTGTAGCCTTGTGCATAGTGTCTAGAGAACTGCCCTGGAATGCGTAGTCTAGAGACAGAGTAAAGCTACCTTTACTTTGGAGTTTGCTCCAAAAGAAATATCAAGACTGCAGAAAAAGACACTGAAGTTGCCCAAGAAGGCAGTATCTAGGAGTTTATAGCCATGGGTTAGGAAGGAGTTTTCCTGCCACTATTAGCCATAGGGCAGTGCCACACACACCTGTGTCAAAGATTAATACAGGTAAAAGGATGAAGTGAAGCAGTCCAGTCTCTGCTTGGGTTATAATCTCAATCATAGAGCAATTCACTCTACACTCTACATCCCTAGGACACAGTTTTCTGTCCTGGCTGTGTTTGCTGTGAAAGTTCATATTATAATATTATTTTATTTTATTCTTTTCATTGGCAGCCTCTCCTAAGGGTAGCTAGTTGTCTTTGCCCACTTCCCAAATTCTGCAGTTAAATGCTGTTATTTGCATTCAAAGTGAAACATTTCCATTCTTTCCTAACCTTTTGTCTAATCTCATTCTTGATCGTCTTCCCAGAAATATGAAGACAGAATTAGAAGTAATTACACTTCTTAAAGAAGAAAGTCTGTCAGGATCTGGGGGTTACACTGGATAATCTTTCAAGGCCCTCCCTTCCAGCCCCTAACTTTCTGTGATTCTGTGATTTAATAGCCTCCCCTAAACCCTTCCCATGGTATGAAAAGGGAAACTGATGCTGCAGTGATGCTGGTGGAAATTTGCCACTATAAGCAGGGGAAAATGAGACATAGTGGAGTTTGAACGGCCACTACAGCCATCTCCTAAAATCCCCAGATATATTAAACCGGAATTGAAACATATCTCTGGCTGAATGAAAGCCAACACAAGCCTCTACCCTCCTTCTCCTGCAGCAGCTGCATGCCCCTTCCCAGAAGTCAAGAGGCCCTTCTTAGAAAGAACCTGACTTTTTTCCATTCCTTTCTCTCCAAGCTCCTCTTTGCATATTATACAAATGTTGTAAAGAAAAGGATAACACTTCTAGTAGCAGCAATCTTTAAGCCAAGAATCTGCTTGCAGACCTGATCTTGTACTGCTGCGTTCAAGAACTGCAGATGAGTGAACTCACTATGTGACACTTCATATTAGCAAAGCTGAAACAATTTTTGGTTTTTGAAACCATGAAGTAGTCAAGTTTAAATACAACCTATTTTGAGCTAGCAAGATGTGCTTTGGCAGCTGGTTGCACAACAATATGTAAAAATGTCTCTAATCTGGAAGAGGGCAGATTTAGAATGGGTATTAGGAAGAAATTCTTTCCAGCAAGGGTGGTGAGACACTGGAACGCATTGCCCTGGGAAGCTGTGGATGCCCCCTCCCTGAAAGTGTTCAAGGCCAGGTTGTATGAGACCTTGAGTGACCTGGTCTAGTGAAAGATGTCCCTGCCCATGACAGGGGTGTTAAAGCTACATGATCTTTAAGGTTTCTTCCAAACCATTCTATGATTCTATGCAAATCCCATATCCAGTAATTAGAACATAATCTCTGCCCAACAAAGGACAAGTTACTTCTGTTCTAGTTATCTCTCCCCAAAAAGTGACTGCAAGGTCCTCTGCAAATATCATTTCAGCAGAATTGAGAATTACACTTGAACATGAAGGCTGAAAAGCAGCAAAGTTGTTCAGATACACAAATTGCTAAATTTGCCAAGTAATTTTGAAATATTTCTCCTCCACATTATTCACGAATGGCAACAGAATTGGATTGTGTGAGAGATGACTACAGAATGTGTGACATTCATTTACAGTAATTGTACAGGTTGAAACAGCAGTTGAAAAAATAAATACGTGGCATCTTGACATAGTTTAGCCACACAGACATTACACCAGAAGAAAATGTCAGTTGATGGTGATCACGAAAGCATTTAGAAATTGCCATGATGCTATTTGATAATAATAATAAAAATCAATTCATACAAAATTGTCACTTACAAAAGGCAGCTCATTATGAGGGTCTGTTGTGGTAGGCCTAAACAGACCAAAATAGGCTTATACATGTCCTGGCTTGCACAGACATGTTTTTCTGCTCTGGGGAGAAACAACTGCACGAAAAAGGACAAAGAACCTGGAGCCACTGAGTCTGAGGATTCTGGCTTGCTCAGACTTGTTTGCATCCTGTGGTAAACAAAGTACACAGGCTCAACTTGTGTATGCCTTGTGCAAGGCCTGTGTTCTGCCCAAATTTGGGTAAAGCAAGCCTATGGCTTCACCTAATATGGACAAGCTTGGCTAACTGCCGTTCTGATTGGCTATTCTGTGTCCAAAGGCCCATTAGTCTCGGGCTGTATTGATAAAAAGAGATGAGCAGGTGACACAACCTGCTCTGCCATTGTATCCGTGCTTGCTACTGCCTTATTGCATCCTGAACTGCCTGGCAAACTCGAGGTAGTGGAGTTTCCAGGAACAGGCTCTAAATGCCTGCCTACCAAGACGGGAAGTCCTGGAGATCCAAAGGAGATTAGGATCAGGTCAGAGATTGTCTGCCTCCTTTCCCCAGCACCTGGAAGCCTGGGAAGAATCAGAAGTCTCAGCAGCTGACAAGACAGTAATAGAATTCCCTGAAAGCATTTGGGTACTGTCTGAAGCTGTAGCCAGCCCCAGGAGTTGGGAAAAAGTACTTTGTGAGTAAATACTTAAAGTCTCTTGTAATTTACCACTGCCTTCTGCCATAAACAGACAGGAGCTCCTTGAGTCCATCTAGTGGACAAGTGGGGTATTGACTGCAAATGGTACACTAACTGCAGGAAACTTCTCTTCCAGTTCAATTGATGTTATATTATTACTAGTTATTTCTAGATCCTGGGTTATTATCTGTATAAAGTTTCCACGACCATGCAAAGAACCTGATTATTATTAAAATTAGTGGTCAGGGTGGTGAGAGTTCTGAATACTGAATATTAATAAACAATATTAATCTTTGAAAAAATCATCTCTCGCATCAGTTAATTACCCCTCCATAACAGGGTCAAAGAGGATTTGTGAAATAGCAGGACTATTTCAGACTTGCATTTCGTAAAGTCATGAATCCTTTGAAACATGTGGTTGGGCTCAGGCTTTAAAAAGCAGCTATGGAGGAAAAATATTAAGTCAAAACAAAACAAACAAAAAACAATAAAAATCAACAAGATCAACTGCAAAGATGACCTTGCCTTGGCTTGCTTGTTTTTCCACTAGTGAAAGAGAATTAAAAATAAGTATTGGCTGAAACAGCTTTCCTGAATAAGAACATTGTTCATATTTCAAAGGACTGTTCTGGTGTCTTAATACTCCTATCTGCATGTTCACTGGATCATCCCTGTATAACAAGGCATCTGAGCACAGACCTGGAACCTAAGACCTGATCAATAATCTCAGTCCAGTGCTGATTTCTTCTGCAGGAAGACATCTTCTGCACTGATTTTTCTCACCCGCAGAAGCAGAGATAATAGTATGAATCCACTGGCAGGTGAAGCCTATTCCAGTAA
The DNA here is from genome assembly GCA_013399055.1 of Ramphastos sulfuratus. Lineage (NCBI taxonomy): Eukaryota > Metazoa > Chordata > Aves > Piciformes > Ramphastidae > Ramphastos > Ramphastos sulfuratus. The sequence continues at coordinate 33,464 of WBNM01030223.1, forward strand.
TTCTTTAAATTAGTGTTTGTGAAGGGCTCCAAAGAGAGCCATTAGCAGCAGCAGCATCTTTCATCTGACATGCTTATTTAGCACACTAGAAATTACACAACAGCACTGCTGCAGCTGACCCAAAAGGTAGGACTGAGGGCAGATGCTCTCCAGCTTGTCTTTCTCTCCGTATAATTAATTGCCATTTGCTCTGCTCTCAGCTGACTGCCAGCAGTGAGCTACACACACTAACCTCAATCAACGTCACCATACCTGCATGATTAGAAAGCTAAGACCGGTAAAAAGACAAGCAAGATTTAACTTGAAGAGAGGCTTTATTCTGCATTTTAAGTATCAAGCAGAATGATCAGAAACAATCCAATGTCCACAGTGACAGGAGTAAAGTTTCACATCTCTCATATTTGTAGCTGAGTCTGTTGAGGATGCCTCAAGAGCTAAATACGACAAGGAACTGGGATACCCTAACACCACATGTAACCCGGTGAATAAAACCGAAGACTGCCACTGGTGCTGTACCAACTGGTGTCCTCTGTCAAGAAGCCCTAGAACTTGCCACTGCTAGATAGGTCAGATCATTTGGTACTAACAAGCTTCAAGTGTGCATAACTCTCCTCCCACCATCCTTCCTTGTTTCTGTGCTGAGACAAAGAGACTTCACCCAAGTTGGCCCTTCCCAATGTTCTGAGCCCTGCTCAGACAAGTACCTTGTTAAAACAATTCCTAAAGTTTGTTCTCATTAAGTTACCAGAAGAAACACTCACCAAAATGCAGCCCTACAAGCAAACACTCTTTAGAAAGACTCCACGGGAAAATAAAGTGGTCAAACAAGTCTGTAGAAAAGTTTCAAACACGTTTTACTCTCCATGCACTTTGGCAGTACCCCCTACATGATCAGATATATTTTGTGCCTGAAGAAGCCTGCAACAGAGCTCTGATACCACCCATACCTGGTTTCCTGCGATTAGAATTTCATCTAGATATACAAAGGCAGCTTGACATTGATAAGTGACACACAAGAATTTCTGCTATTTTATTTACCCAAGGATATAGCAAATTATACCCAAGTATATAGTAAGAGAGCATAAGCAAAAATAAATAAAGCTTGTGGACTTCACAATCATAAAAATTACTACTGTAACCATGAGCTTATATCTAGAGAATTGAATAGTAAACCAACTAATATTTGTTAAAATTTTGAATTTAAAAGTTATCCAGAATGAAAGGGGAGGTGGGAGGTACTAAATTCTGCTATTTTCTAATCATATAGTGACTGCTTCACAGCCAGATCACATACTCCAGTAAAAAGCAACTTCTGTTGCCCAGTGACAAAATAAGGCAGGTGGCTACATGGCACTAACAGTAGGACATGAAACTCTACAGCAATAGTAGCATAAAAACTTAAAATTATTAACACATGTAAGACTTGACAGAGTTAGACACCACAGCTCTCTACAATCAGGATTCCCTAGCTAGCATAAAGAGGAATCATTTGTAAGTCAAGAGTCAGCCAGGAAAGGCAGCTGCAACTGTTTGACCTTCTATGTTTCTAGGTCTAACAGCAACTCACATTGTGAGCCATGAAGATGTTTCAGCAAATAACTTTCTTAAAAACTATCTTGCTACCACTGATAGTTAATCAGCAATAAATTGAAGTGCTCTAGCCAGAAAAAGTAAACTAGAACGTTTATTAGAATGCTACACTATAACAGTCAACTTCCTTGAGTTTATCCAGGTCTCCCCATTTTTCCTTTGTTTGGATTACATTTATATGTAATGTAAATGCAAAAGCCTAGGACAAGTTTTACTGCAAGTTTTTGCAGTTTTTAACAAGCTTCTTTCCTTGCTGTACCAAGGAGAGTGCTTTAAAGTTTAGCGATGCCAAAGGTATACACATGGAAAACATCACCAGTATGTCCCAGAAATGTATGCGGTATGACTTAAGCATGAATCACACAAGGTGTGCAGAGTCAGGGCCAACTGTCAGAAGGAGCTGACTTCCACCAAAAAATCTCATCTCATTATCCCATTCCATCCTGAGGCTATGCTTTCACTGCTGATTAGCATTCTTTAAAACAACTCTATCAGGGTTTTTGGGTTTGTTTTTTTTTAATTATTATTTTTAAAGCCCTTCTTAGCAGGAGCATCAAGAGCAGGCTACATCAGCTCTAGTTATATGTAGCCTCTGAGTACCTGACATGGTAGTAGCAGGACTTGATAACTCTTCAAAGGCTACACTTACCATTAATAGAAAACTCCTGAAAGCTGGACGAGTCCTTTACAGCAGTCAGGAGAAATCCTGCAGAGAGCATTAAAGGCTTTGCCTTTAACAGAATTCCTGCTTCTTCAGGCTGCTTGGTAACCTCCTCTCTTCCCTGCTGGTATCCCAAGACAAGTTGCTTGAACCACAGACCCTTCTTAGACGAAGACACCTCTGAAGCACCAAGCAAAGCCTGTTGCCCTGCCCAACCCAAGGCTATCCCACGTGACCTCATCAGCAATTGCTCCAGGTGCATCCAATAACCCTATCCACACAGCCCAAGTTGCCATTAACCCTCCTCCCCAGCTGCTCCTTTCAATCACCATCAGTCAATTCAGTGTATTATACTGAAACCCACAGCATAATAAAGAGAGAGTGCTCTTTTCCAAAACAATTAAAATAAGGAAGCAGCTTCTCTCTCCTCTACTAACACTTACTTATATAAAGTACATCAGCTCAGAGGTGATAATGCTCAAGTCAGGTTCCCTGGGTCTTACAAAATTCTCAGAGCTCTGAACACTGCTTCATTTCTTGAAGATTGAACTAAGGAATTGCATCTTAAGCGCAGCAAAGGGGATTTCAACTGAATCAGCTTCATTTATTATGGTCATTATTAAACTATCAGCAAGTGAATTTGCAGTGTTTTAATTCATGTATTCTAATGACTTGCTTTAGCTGCAAACCCTCCATTTGCTTCCATGCAAGTTGTGCCTGACCACCAGCAGGAAGGCAACCAGACAGGAGAGGACAAATCTGTCATTGCAAGAGAGTGAGAAACTTCCATTAAAAATAAACTCGAGAGACCCAGTTTGAAACGGATTATGCTAAAGGTGTTCTTCACATGCTCTTTCTTGCTAAGTCTCCTCTCTTGCCTACCACACTCCTACCCAGATGGGTACCAAATCTCTAGGTTTCCTGTGTTCCTGTATCACACTTTGAGTGAGAGGGCCCTGGTTAAAGAGAAACTTCTAGCAAAACGAGCCTTGCTTTGTACTATGCCTCTCCACTCTCAACACTACTCCTGGATCAAAGATGACAACTCTACAGTGAGGACATGAAGACTGCTTTGTATTTATGGTAAGTTGTCACAGTGATGAACATCCAGGTTAGCTATATGGGAGCCTAGGGATGCTTTAGTACTGCACTGAAGACAGTGTCTGAAAGTTACCTCACATCTGCTACCAGGTATAGCCAATAGTTCCCAAGAATTTTTAATTTCACAAACCCACCCTTCTCAGTTAACCGTATTGTCTTTAAATCACAGTGCTGGCTCTGTGCTCCCAGGTTCTCTGACTACATGATGAGAAAAGATCTGGGTGTCAGAGGGCCAAGTTCTGATTTAGGGACCAGCACACCAGATGCGAGCGTGTTCAAATCATCCAAATCTTTGCCAATTCATTTCCTCATACTTCAGTGGAAATCCTAACTGATCACTTGCCATTGCACAATTATTCTAAGGATTTGTTGTGACTCAGGTTTTGAATAAATATGATTTAAGAGCCGTGAGATCAATTATTGCTTCTCAAATATAAACCAGTAAAAACTTGTTTTGCCCTTTTCTGAAATTAAAAAATAATTTCCCTCCAACTGTTTATCGTTCTGCAATTTGCTAAGTCAGTATTCTAATTGCTTTTTGCTTCTTATTACATGGTGATGGTGGCACTAAGAGTGTCACAGGGAGAAAGTCCATTGCCATTTATCTTGGTCGCTGCTTGGAGACAGCTGCTTTTCTCAGTGGAAACTAGTAAATATGAATGGCACCACAAATCAGCAAATCCTTCAAATATTTTATCAGAGCTGCTTTGGGGTAATTTAATAGGCAGAAAACCAAACACTTTTGTTATTTTCATCACTTCATTTAGGAAGCTTTCCCATCAGCTTACATAGTAACTGTCACAGAGGTGAAATACTGTCTTTAATCTCAACTATACTACAAAATGGTGATTATTCTCTAGATGAATCTTTACTTCTTTGCAGAAATCTTTATGCAAAGAAACTGGAAGCATACTTGTTTTCTCTAAGTAAGAAGTCAAATTTCTAGTCAAATCTGTATATACTTTGACCTACTCTTCTCACAATGTGAGGACATCAATCTGTACAGTGCCCCTGTGTGCTGGTTTGAGGCTAATTGAATATTTTAATTAAAAAATTAGATTATAGGCTGTGAAAAGTAAACAATGGTGATTTCTGCTTCACTCATAGGCTTGCTGAGATGTATAAAAACAAGGACACAAATATAGATAACAGAGAGTCTCTCTCTGGGAGCTGGTGTGTCTGCTGGCTTTCTGCTGTGTAACCTAACTAATCACTGCTTCTAACTCCCTTGCTGATCCTCCAAGCTCATCTTGCATGTAAGGCAGAACCTGGGGTAAGGTTGAGGGGTGGAAAGAAGGTGGAAGGGTGGTTGGGAGCCACCCACCTGGGGACTCTGATTTCTGGGAGGGGTATTGTGTTTCTGTATTACCTTTAACTTGTATATTTCTTTATGTAACTGTATATTGTGTATATATATCTGCTTGTACATTGTGCTAAGCTGTAAATAGAGCTTCATTTCTTAACTTCCAGATGGCTGAGTCTAGTCTGAGTGATTTTCATAGAGTGAGGGGACAGGTAACTCCCAAACCATCACACCCTGGCTGCTGGTGAAGCAGTCTGCACCTCATTTACAATCACAGGAAGATAAAGAGGTGTTTATTCAGCTTTTGGAACCTCTTTAAGTCAGAGATAACTTTAGACCCTAGGATGACAGACTAGCTCAGTAGCTGGAGAAGGGGCAGGTAGTTTTAACATGTTTTCACTGTCAGAGAGATGAGCGTTTAGGTTCATAGACATATTTGTCCTTCCAGCCTCCACCCTGAAGAGCAGGAAATCCTGCTCCTGTCATGGGATTTGTATCCCACCAGCTGGCTCTCACCTCTGTGCACAGCCCATATGCAACATGGCTCCCAAAGGAGCTATAGGCCACAGGGTCAGTCTTAGTTGCCTCTCCCACAGTGCTCCTGCAACATCTGTTGCTGTCTTGTTCTTGTCTCTCTGGCCACCTCCCTCCACTGCTCAGAAGCTGGGAAATACCTTGTAACTCTCCTTTGACAAGAGGGGTAAATTGTTCTCAGAACAGCAGGCAGACAAGGGGTTGTTCCCAAGTAATAACAAGGTATGCACTGCTGTGGGGAATGGAATTGTGTGGACAAGGATCGCAGAAGAGCTGACCAGTTAGGTGAAGGACATTATGAAGGAATGACAAGCTGGAAAGTACTGAATTCATTTGCAGGTACACTAACATGTATGTGTGATATACTATGAAAGCAGCTAATGACTGCAAGTCACAACAAGGACTGTATTGCACTCTGACAGGTAGATAGAAAGTGTGGGGTATCTCTTCAAGGTATGGAAAGTATTAGTAATGACAATGATGTCTTTGGAATGGAAATGTCCTAGAACTTGACTAGAATTTGGAATTTAGCAACTGATTCTTTAACCTTAATACTGCTATAGTATTCAATGGAAAGAAATCTGAATAATCTGACGTGTTTTGTTTGAATACACAGAGTGCCATTAGGTAAAGCAAAGAACTCAAAAGGGTAAAACGACTAGTTTAAAATTCGGTGTAAGGATGAGACAGAGTAAATAGGCATAACTGGTAACAACATGAGAAGAAATTCAAGAGATTTCAAGGGTTAGTTTTGACAGCTTTTCTATTAATATTGTAGTTACTCTAACAATATAATTTACAACTTCTACTGATTCTAGCAAAGCTGGTTATTATCCTTAATTGATAAAATTAAATAATAAAAGGTAAGCGCGGCATTTAGCTTTTATTCAAATTGAGGTAAAGGTTCCAGGGGACTTTAATTTAAGTAAGAAATAAAAGTGCTCCACAACAAGTCACAACTAAACAAGGCAGAAACTCCATACCTTTGAGATAAGCTCTGCTCCCCACTTCTGATTATTTAGATGGGTATGTTCATGCTGAAGCTCTCTCTTATCTGGCTGCAAACTTTCACTGATTTTACTGGGAGTAGAAGCTGGTTAATTTTCCCAAGCAGATATGTGACCCCTTGTAGTATGTCCTGTGCCTGGGACTTACAGGTACTGTTGTAAAACACAGGAAAAATGGGTTAATACATTGTCAGCCATAATGGAGGGTCAAGACATAAAAGAGGCCCAAGTAGCTACGAAAGAGCACAATACACCTGTAATTGGGACTCCAGTCAGAAAAGGGGACTTTATGAAACTGTCAGGAGTCAGTGGGCCATTTTCCTTCACAGTTACATAAACCATAGTGATTTAATCCCATGCAATCAAGTGAAAAACCTTTTCCTTTTTTTTTTTTTCCCCCCCTCAAGGGAATGGTTAAAATTAAGAGGGTTTTAGTGGATGTCACAGCATAACTAAGAAGTATGCAATCTTATTTTTTCGTAGTCAAAACATTTTAAAACATGATGATTGTTATGATCCCTAATTGGCAATATTTCACATATAATATTTCTTACGAGCTGACAAACTGCTTTATCCCAATTGATAGTCCCATTTGTATTCCGGAGCTTTATTAGAACAAGGCTAATGTTCCCCAGCCATTTACTCATCACCTAGAGCTGTCTTCCTTGTGCTTGAGGGAACAATAGTGGGAAATATTTTACGTTTGTGAAAGTTTCCTTCCCGGAGTTTACACCTGTGATAACTACATATAGGTTTTACTGGTTTTGTCAATATTTATGAGGTAAAATGCTAATGTATTTTTACATGTCCTTGTGCACCTTTAAGTAAAACCCAAGCAGTCTCTCAAGGAGGAACTGTGAAGCTACTTGTGCTGCCCATTGCAAGCATAATAAAGGCTTTTTGTTCTTTAGGAATAGTACCTCTTGCTCTCACTAGCACATTGACTGAATCAGTAATTGTCAGCTCAAGGAGAACGAGTGAAAATCATTTAGGATAAGCTGGCCACCCCACGGTAAAATTCACTGGTATGGATCAGCTGTAATGAGGACTTAAATGGTGACAGGTGTTTTCGAAGACCCATGAGACTTGGATCTCAGTTTGGATTTGTCTGTCTGAGACATGTTAGGGTAGAATTTCTTTAACTGGATGGATAGTGCTGTGGCAAGTTGCACAGGAGTCTTACCTCTTGCTACTTGCAAAATAATTTCTCTAGAGAAAGAGTACAGAGGAGGTTTGAACCTCTGAGAATATGCACCAAAAAATAAACAGGAAAATCCTGAGCATTGTCTTTGAGCTGCATGTAACATTACTTCTTTTCAGAATAATACAGAACAGCTGTGGTTAGGATCTGCTTTCACAAGAAAAACTTTTGTGTATGTTTGCCCTCCCCTCCTGTTTGCAACATTCAATTTAGTATAATCCCTGAATACAAGCATGTGAGGGTGGGTAAAACTAGTTTACAAGACCCTGATCATTGTATATCAGAAATCTAGCACAGTAAATATTCTAAAAGGAGATTTGCTTCAGACTTCAAAGGAAGAAAACATGGCAGAGAATGCATAGGACAGGATAGAATGGAATGGAATTATGTGGAATAGATTCAATTTTTCCAATAACTAAGCATTGCAAGTACAGCCCTTCACATACAAAAACAGTGGACTCATTAAGTATTTTTGATCAGCTGTTTCATAACACCAGACTTTTTCAAGGAGGTGAGGAATGAAATACAGGACTTGACAAGTATGTTTATATTTTTGAGACAGCGCTATTGGGAATAGATAAAATTGGCATACTATGTATCTTCCCCAGAAAAGGACAAGGGAAAACAGTGAAAAGTTTAATCAGGACAAATTCTGCCTGCATGAATGGAAAAACAAAATTTACATTAACCATGGTCAGGCACTGGACTGGAGGCCCAAAAAAGCTGTGAAATCTCCACCTTTGGTGATAGTCAAAACTCAACTAAACAACTCCCTTGTATTTTAAAGTATGCCCTGGATTACAAAGAGGGTCAACTGGAAGTCTAAAATCCTAATCCAGTGAAGTGCCCTAATTCCAAATGCTAATTTTTACATTCCAAATACTGACTGAAGGTTTCTTATGTGCAAATATACATTGCCATTTCTCAGCTCTATCCAAGAGACTGACGATGTGCATCCTCAGCAAGTTTGCAGATGCCACCAAGCTGTGCGGCACAGTCAACTTGCTAGAGGGCAGGGATGCCATCCAGAGGGACCTGGACAGGCTGGAGAGGTGGGCCCAAGCCAACCTCATGAAATTCAACAAGGCCAAGTGTAAGGTCTTGCACCTGGGTAGGCACAATCCCAAGCACAAATACAGGCTGGGTGGGGAATGGCTGGAGAGCAGCCCTGAGGAAAAGGACCCTGAGGTCTGGGTTGATGAAAAGCTCAACATGAGCCTGCAGTGTGCGCATGCAGCCCAGACAGCAACCAAGTCCTGGGCTGCAGCAAGAGAAGCGTGGCCAGCAGGGCAAGGGAGGGNTAGAGCGGGTTGGACTAGATGATCTTCGGAGGTCCCTTCCGACCCAGACCATTCTATGATTCTATGATTTTATTAATTACCTTAGATTATAAATGGAAAGAATAACTTTTATAGTTGGACATACAGTCATACCAAATTAAAAGCATAGTACATGTAAGAATGGCAAAATCCACTCAGGATAATTTAATTCTGCCTTTGGTATTTGGATTAAGTCCAGTAATTTTGTTTCCAGGTTAACAAGAATTCAGACCTGAGGAACCATGACACAGCATGGAAAATTTCAGTATTTTTGTCTCTGTCCTTTCTAAGCCACTACTATTACAAAGGTCACATGAGAAGACATACTAACTACGGGTGAGAAAAATCACTTCCATCAGCTCTGAATATTTTAAAGCAAAGCAAACAAGAAGGGAACTCAAACAAGCCATATGTCAGAGTGTCTTTTAGATCTTTCCTCAGAAAGCTTTCGCGATTGGCTTTCTCTGTGAGATGATGTCAGCTGTGCAGAAGCTCTTTTTCGAGAGACTTACATCAAAGTGAATCCTTTCCTAAACTATCTGAAACATTCAAACTAAACTTCTCTCTTTGATGAAGGTTGATAAATCCTGCAACCTAGGTCGAAGTAAGTTTTTAAAGGAGTAACAGTGGATGGTCTTGACTAAGGGCATAGCTGTGCTTTAGTCCCTCATGTAAACAACAGTAAAGATTTACTGCTTAAAAATCAGCACAAGCAGCAAAATCTTGCTGAGAAACTGCATGGAATGTAATAAAAATCCTGTTAGGGTAAAAAATTGTATCAGAACAGGGGTTATTACTGGGATTACAAGGCAGAACGAACCAGCACAGGGGCAGGAGGAAAGAAAGAAGTAGCTGGAAGTTAAAGCTGTATCATACAGAATAATCTTCCTTTTTTCTTATAACCAGCTTCCATGTTTACAGCTACAGATGAAAAAAAACCAAAAAAACCCAAAAAAACCCACCAAAAAACCTTAAACAAACCATTTCTAGGATATAAGACAACATGAAAACAGTTCACATATTTTTCTTACTGTTTACATAAATATCAAATGAAAAGGTCAAAGCAATCAATAAGAATAATTAATGGCACAATCAACTAATTTGAACAAACCCAGTTTCAGTCCTTATCATTAAAACAACCAGAACGACACTGATATTTGGTTTGGTTTAGTTTGGTCTGATTTTAAAGTGCAAGGAAGTAGTCTGCTTCTCTGTAAATGAAGTATGATTTTTATTATTTGAAAAATGAAGTCAAGTACATGGTAAATAAATCACTTATTAGTCAAATAGCTGGTAGTTTAATGCATCTCCAACAAAGCATCATTCTAGACCTTGCTATTTTGCCTGCAGTTTGTAGTCTTGCCAATAGATTTTCTGCTGTTCATATCTCCACCTGTGCTGGTTTGAGGCTAACTGGAATATTTTAATAGAGAAAATTATACTATATGCTGTGAAAGGGAAAACAATGGTGATGTCTACTTCACTCATAGGCTTGCTGAGATGTTTAAGAAAAGAATACAAAACAAAGATTAGTGACTTGGGCTTGCAGACAGTCTCTGGGGCACAGCGTCTCGGGCTGTCTAGCAGCTCCTGGCTTTTCTCCTCTCTGCCAAGTAACCTAACTAACCACTTCCCTTCTAACGCCCCTGGCCAATCCTCCAAACTCACCTTGCATGTAAGACAAACCTTGGGGTAAGGTATAGGGGTGGGGAGAAGGTGGAAGGGTGGTTGGGAGCCCCTCCTGGGGTCTCTGATTTCTGGGAGGGGTGTTGTGTTTCTGTATTACCTTTAACTTGTATATTTCTGTAAATATTCCTGTATATAGCATATATACCTGCTTGTATATTGTGCTAAGCTGTAAATAGAGCTTCATCTCTTAACTTCCAGGTGGCTGAGCCTAGTCTGGGTGATTTTACAAAGTGTGGGGGGAGGGTAACTCCCAAACCACCACACCACCCATCATTAAGCATTCTGCAATGAAAAAAAAAAATTCTGTGGTACAATCTGAATAAAGATGATATACATCTGAATTCTTCAGGCCAATACTGTAAACCTGAGTAATGAAGTAGAAGATTCCCTTCTTTAAGAGGAATATAAACAGGATTGTGTGTTTGAGCTTAGTTCATAAAGTGGACAAGAGTCCCCACTTGATTTTAGCTGTTTCCAAAGATGCTTGTTGAAACTCTCTGGAACTGAACAGGAGTGACAGGAGCCTCCTGGAGACAATTCAGCTCCATTTAAGCACAGCACCCTGGAGGTGCTAATTCCTCTCCCTTGGCTACACAGGCAGCATAGAGAACTTAGATGTAGAAATCCACCTTCTAGGTATCTGAAATCAAGTGAGATTGTCTTTCCTGGCCATAGCTAAATGAGCAGTGAGAATATGTTTACAGCCAGTTCTGGAACAAGGAATACTTTTTTTGCCCATGCATATTTAAGAATGTTCTTCTCTCCTGTGGTAAATTGCTACATGACTTGTATTAAGCAAGCATTCCTGGGAGACACTTTGAGTACCAGCTAACCCCACAATTGCTTATGTTTTGATTGACAACTGGCTATAGTTATTGATACCTGGCAGCATAACTGATGGCTGGTAGCCCGCAGAGGAAAAACAAGGAAAGCATTAATATAAAGTCGAGAATCTGAGTCATGGACAGCATCCAAGACATCTCTCTGTGAAACTGTTAAGAACCATCTCATGCTGCTTAAGGCTCTCACCATGCAGAGTCCTATCAGTCATTCGGTCTCATGTCCACTGTTCCCATTTTTAATCAAACATTGGGAAAAGCATGAACCAAAACATCAGAGGAAACAAAATCAGCCAATATCAAATGACTCAAATTTTCACTTTCTTGCTAAACTCCCTTATCCCCTTCCTCAAGATATCTATTTGCTGATGCATGGATGAATCAGCATGGATGAATCACACTCCAGAGCTGATGAGGACTTAAACACAAAAAGTCAGAATACAGCATTCTGTGTACTTTGTCTCACACACTTTGCAAGCAGCTGGAAAGAACTGCATGACTGTTAAATTGCTTTCATGTCAGTGTGTGTCACAGTATTTTCATGAACCTTTTGTCTCTTAAAATATAGGAAGCTGAATTCCTCTCTAGTATGAGCACATTTGTATTTGGATATATAGTTTGGGTTGTGAATTTCACAAGATCATTAGGAGGAACTGCGCAAGAACAATTTATGAGCTTATTATGAGATTCAGTTTTAGTAATTAAATTCATGGCTACAATTTTTTTTTTGTTTTGGAGCTAGACATACATTAGTTCAGTTTGAATTGGATACACCTTTCAACAGCAGCAATATTCTGTGGTATTTTCATTTTATCCTTTAGGATACAGGAATACTGTTTACATTTTGAATTAATTCTGTCATTGGATGTAAAACACAGGACAGTATCCAGGCTGTTGTTACCATAAAAATTACTTCCCAGTCTAGATTACAGCATTGTTGTTCTCTTTTCATGCTTTACTGGAACAATGATTCATATTATAGTATATCCAACTAGAAAGAGATTTTATTATTTTTTAATCCAGTTGATTAAGATACACTGCAGATGGAATAAACTGTTTTAGACTTTTATCAAAATAGCTTCCATGAATTCCAATATTATAAAAATTTCCCCTGTACCTTCTGATGTTAATTAAGTACAGTCAGTTAAATGCATCTTTGTAACTACATCTAAAATTAGCCTAGACCCTGCAGGGACTCTTGTAAATTTGTCACTATGTCAAGCTGAAAACATTTACAGCATTCAAAATTTCACTTAAATCTTCTGTAATTTTTTTTTTAAAGTAATGTTTGAGCACAAGTGCAGAATTAAATCATTAAGAACATCTGGAACAAGTTCTGGAACATAAGAACAAGTTCTTTACCATGAGAGTAGTAGAACACTGGAACAGGTTGCCCAGTGAGGTACCCGAGGCCTCATCCCTGGAGATATTCAAGGTGAGGCTCAACAAGACCCTGGGCAACCTGATCTAGTTGAGGATGTCCCTGCTGACTGCAAAAGGGGTTGGACTAGATGACCTTTGGAGGTCCCTTCCAACCCAAACAATTCTGTAATCTGCAGAACTTCAATTCTCGAGTTTTTTATCTATATAAAGAATTGGGTTTCAAAAAAGTATTTCAGAAAATCAAGCAGGCAGAATATTTGCTACTGTCAACAAATCTCCAACAGAGCCAATTTTAAGCTAAGAGATAATTATAATGATATTACAATTCCATCTATCTGAACTGTATGGAAGGAATACAAGCACTGTTAGAAACCAGTGGAGACTATCATCACTAGCAAGAAAAAAGAGCAATGTTTTGAATAGATCATGCTAAACTTTTTTTCAATTCACCTGTAGATGTTGTTTTCCATATTTCAGGTGCAGATGCCATAGAGTACTAGCACAGCAGGAAAGCATTTAAAAGGAGCCTTCGTTCTTTAAGCACCAGTTCCACAGTCATTCATATGTGAATGAACATGAGCAGGTAATTAGAATGGTGCTGTGACAGCAGCCTCAAACTTCAGAAAGATAACGTGTGTGCAGAAAGGACAGCTCCTAAGTGATTTTACAATTTATATTAGTGTGCTTTGTTTTGTGGTTAACCGTACCTGGGTTAACTATACCAAGGTTAACTGTATTATTGAAATGCATGCAGCATTTTAATACCTATTTACATCTGTAGGTGCAAGACAGCAAGACATATCCTCCTGGGACAAATACAAACCTGACTTCAATGAGACAACTTTCTCTTCTAATGGAGATAAATAGTGATCAATTACTTTTTTAGTCTTCATCAGAAATTACACTTACAACATGGTAGTATTGTCCTGGCTTTGGCTGAGTTAGAATAATTATCTTCTCAGTAGTTGGAATAGTGCTGTGTTGTGGATTCAGTATGAGGTGAATTTTAAGAGTATACTGATGGGTTTTGCTGTTACTAAGGAATCAAGGACTTTTCAACTTCCTGTGTTTTTACCAGTGTGTAGGAGCATAGGAACTGGGGGGAGCACAGCCAGGGCACCTGATCTAAACTAGCTAAAGGAATCTTCCCCAGCACAGAACATCATGCCTAGTATGTAACTGTTGGTAGTTGGCTAAGGGGGGTTGTGAGTTTCTGCTCAGGGACTTGCTGGGCATTGGTCAGCAGTGAGTAAGCAATTGCATTGTGTATCACTTGGCCTTTTCTTGGGTTGGGTTTCTATTTTTTTTTGTCCCCTCAACTCTCCTCCATGTCCCACTGGAAGAAGGGAGGGGTAAGCAAGTGGCTGTGTGGTGTTTGGTTGCTGTCTGGGATTAAATTATGACAGATGTGTTAAAGGAGGAGAACAGAACAGAAAGAATTTAATTGCCATTTTGACAGTGATTTCCTGAGGAAACTGTAAAATTTGTACCTACATTGTAAAGGAAAAAAGGAGGAACAGTTACATATATTTGATAAATGGTACCATGAAGCGATCTGTACGTGTCCAGCACAACTGGCCTCTGGCATTAGTGGAAATCAAATGCAGAGAACTTGGTTTCTCTTCCCTTTTTTCACTGTACAGTCTAGTTTTGTAGCAGTATGTTGCAGATGGGTTTCATTTTCCAGGGATGATTGCATATAGCTGCTAGAAATTAATCCATCTGAGTTATTAAATTCCCTCTACCAAGTTCCTTTGAGAAATATGTCTTCATACAAACATATGCAAGGCAGTTTGAAATGCAGTAATTCCTCTCTCTGTGTAAAGAAATGAAAACAGGGAGAAAACTTCCTGATTCCAAACTAGTAAGGGCTCTCAAGATTGCAAAGAAAGCAAATTTAGAAGATGTGGAGTATTGACAATACTGCTAAGGTGTAGGCAGTAAGCAATTTTTCTAATAGAAGAAAAGCACAAATCAATACAGCAGAAATCAAAATCAGATTTCTTCCAAAATTAGCTGCAAAGCTGCTCAGTGTCTATATGTGGTTTAGTATTTTACCACTTCAGATATTGGATGTCAAATAAATGTACTGAATTAAGAGTCCATAAAAATATATATCTGTATTATAGAAGATGCCAAGCCTCAGAGGCCTGAGACAGAATTTTTACTTACAACTTTCCAGAATCTTGACACATATGAATGAAGTCAAATCAAAGGTAAAAAGCAACAGCTGATCTTTCTGTTGCTGGTGTTTCCAAGACAGAGCAGTTTCATTATTCATCAGTGAATATAACCTTGCAAAGTGTCAGTAGGAGCAGAGATGGTTTCATGCACTAGCAGCCCCATAGTCCTGTTTGAACTCCTTCCTTTCTAAAATTCACATCTCCCTGATGTCTTCTCTCTTAATGCTCTCCCATGACCCCACAGCCCTGATCTAAGGGGCTGCGGTCACAGACATGCCAGAACGTTAAGTGCACGAACAGCTGTGTCAGAGATCAGTGAAACTGTAGTGAATAGTCTTTGTTACAATTCAGAGTTCTGAGCCTATCCCATTAGAAATCTGTATCAGGGGAAAGACTTGGGTGGTAGCCCCACGCAACATCCAACTATTCTGATAGTGGCCATCAGCAAATGCCTAAGAGGGATTATAAGAAAGCTGGTGAAGGAGTTTTTAGGGTGTTGGGTAGTGATAGGACCAGGGCGAATGGATCCAAGTTAGAGGAAGGTAGATTTAGATTAGTCATTAGGAAGTTCTTCACCATGACAGTGGTGAGACACTGGCACAGGTTGCCCAGGGAGGTGGTGGAAGCCCCATCCCTGGAGGTTTTTAAGGCCAGGCTGGATGTGGTTCTGGGCAAACTGATCTAGTGGAGGGTGTCTCTGCCCACAGGGCAAGGGGGGTTGGAATTAGATGATCCTCAAGGTCCCTTCCAACCCTGACAATTCTGTGAAATCATAGAATCATAGAATTAACCAGGTTGGAAGAAACCTCCAAGATCATGCAGTTCAACCTATCACCCAGCCCTATCCAATCAACTAGACCATGGCACTAAGTGCCTCATCTAGTCTTTTCTTGAACACCTCCAGGAAATGTACTTATTCTTCCTGTATAGTCAACTGGTGCAAGAAATTCATAGACTTGTAGACTCAAAGAATGGGTTGAGATGGGAGGAACTTCAAAGATCTTCTAGTGATCTTTATTTAGAAATCCTGGGGTTTGAGGTAATCTCTGTAATTAACAGTTCTTAATAACAGATCAAAAGTTATTTCTAATCTATTTGCAACTTTTTTTTTTCATTTTTTTTCCTTTATGATCACATGAAGAGTTCCTACAGAATAGTTGGAGAGGGACTTTTTATAAAGGCACGAAGTGACAGGACAAGGGGTGGTGGCTTCCATCTGGAAGAAGCCTGATTTCAATTAGATATTAGGAAGAAATTCTTCACCATGAGGCTGCTAAGGCACTGGAACAGATTGCCCAAGCCATTCAATGATTCCAAGAGGCTTTCTAGTGGTATCCATGTAAACATTGGCCTTTGCAACATGTTGTGGCACTGCTCCCCAGCACAAAGAAAAATCTCCACCTATTTTAAGTCTTTTTATAATTTAATTTTATAGCCTTGATTTCTTGAAACCCAACTTAGTACCTGAATGACAAACTCTAGAATAATTGTGCCCTCTTTGTCTTTTCCATGCATTCCTATCACTTTTCCTTCCTGTCTCCCTATTCCAGGCAGAAATTCCTAGATGTGGAACTGCTGTGGGCTTGCTCAGATAAATCTTTTCAGATTAATCAAACACCAGACGTGCAGGCAGCTTCAGGGCTTGACAGTGAGTATCTTTACCCGCCGTGCACTGAGAATTGTAACTTTTCAGACAGAACTACAATTTATGAGCATCAGTAGCACTCCTGTTAACTTTTTGTGATTGTTCATTTCACAGAGTTATCCTTTGAGACCGATGGTGAAGAAAATTATTGGGATGATGTTTGCTTCCAAGTACAAAGGAACTAGGCAATCCTTATTTGCCCTCTTGTATATTCATCTCCTCCCCCTGCTCCATGCTTTTGCAAATTAGCACACAAGCTTCTCTATAGGAGTGGAGTACGCATGGTATAGTCCACACTGAAGAATCCACTCTCATGTACTCAGCAGGACCTATCTCCTAGGCCATTCAAAGGGGGCAATCAAAAGCAGCCTCTCTACCAGTGAGAGAGGAAAGAGTCTGACAACTAATGGAAATAATCACTCCTCCTAACAATTTAGGGTTTGCCTGCCTAAGTGTGTTTTCTTATCACTAGCAATTCTCAACGATAAATACAATTCAGAGTGAATATTCTTTACTACTGGCTAGATTGAAAATCTGCAGACAGAATGTGCCCACCACATTCAGGTGGATCTCTTGCTTGTTTGACCAGAGTGGCTTGCCTTTGAAAAATCAATCTGGTCTGTAGGGGTTTTATTGCAATCTCCCCACGGATCTTTAATGGAGACTTGAGAGCTCTTCTCCACTAGAGAAACTTTTATCCTCCTTTCCACTACTCCCGCAACTTTGTTTCTATTTGAATTACCTGACTGTAGAGATTTTTTTTTTCTTCAGTGTTTTGAAGAATCAGAATATCACAATCTCTACTTCAGTGAACAGCAGTAAGGAGATGGTGGGAGTGTGGAATGCAAGATCAAACTAGTGATTGCTCTAAACCGTTGTCCTTTCTCTGATTAAACAAACCACCAGAATTTAGGGCCTCCTTGAAAATTCTCCAATTGTCCAAAAATGAAACTCGATCTACACATCTATATCAAATTTCCATATACACTCCTCACTCTAAATTTCAATTAAATTTAATTGAAGACTATTGTTCTTCTGAGGGCTTTAGTCATCCTATCATTAAGGTATTAAAAATGAGTGAATTTCCTATTCAAATAACCTCATACTAGGAAACAAAGAAATATATCTCCTAAATTAAAGGTAGACTGAGGCAATCACTGTTTCAGCAAAACATTTCAGGAAATTTGATCTGATTATTTATCATTGGAAACACAGCAGACCACAGCCAGTTCAGTTTGACTACCCCAATAAAGTCTTTTCAGAAAGAAACAGAAGCTTTGCAAACAAAACACACAGTTCAGGCTAAGGAGCTTGAGAACACACAGGGATGAAATTTCAGTTTAAGACTTAACAGTGTATCCATTTGCCCTACTGAGTGCTCCATTTCTATCAGACATTTCTATAAGACACTATCTTTATAGTTTATCTCAGCATGGTTTTGTACATGAAGAACATATTCTATTAAGAGGATGTGTTGCTGGTAAGATCTGAGTTTAATATGCTGCAGCATATCAGGAAGGACAACAAGCATTAACCTAGAAGTTTATCAATTTTATTTTCTCTCCTGTAAGTCCCTGGGAGATAATGACCTGGGAAACACTATAGCAGTACAGGTAGGATTCATGAAAAATAAACTTAACAAGTACAACTAAGTAAGAATTGTCTGTGAAATAATCTGCCAAAGATTAAAGATTTAGTCCTACTGTAGGACTAAAATAGAATTAGTTTTCTAGGGTATTGTCTGCATCAGATGCACATAAATTTATCTGGAAAGCAGAATGAACTTTGCATGAAGAGAATTCCTTGGGTTTCAACAGTTGTAATATCTTATTCAAAATAAGCACACAATTTCTCAAACAACATCAAGGCCCTGTAGACCAACAGCTTTTTTCGAAGTCAAACTATTTCTAGAGCTATTTCCCATACATGAGCCTATGGCAATTTTTAAGAGGTCAGGAACACAGACAAATCACAGGATCACAGGATGTCAGGGATTGGAAGGGACCCAAAGAGATCAAGACCAACCCCACCGCCAGAGCAAGACCATACAATCTAGCTCAGGTCACACAGGAATGCATCCAGACAGGCCTTGAAAGTCTCCAGAGAAGGAGACTTCACAACCTCTCTGGGAAGCCTCTTCCAGTGCTCTGTGACCCTTACAGTAAAGAAGTTCTCCCTTGAGTTGAGATGGAACCTCCTGTGCTGCAGCTTACATCTGTTGCTCCTTGTTCTATCACAGGGAGCAAGTGAGCAGAGCCTATCCCCCCCACTCCTGACACCCAGCCCTCAGGTATTTATAAACATTTATTAAATCCCCTCTCAGTCTTCTCCTCTCCAGACTAAAAATCCCCAGCTCCCTCAGTCTCTCCTCATCAGGCAGTGCTCCAGTCCCCTAATAATCTTGTAGCCCTCCACTGGACCTTCTCCAGCAGATCCCTGTCCCTCTTAAACTGGGGAGCCCAAAACTGAATGCAGTACTCAAGATGAGGTCTCACCAGGGCAAAGTACAGGGAGAGGAGAACCTTCTTAACACTCTTCTTAATACACCCCAGGATCCCATTGGCCTTCTTGGCCCCAAGGGCACGTTGCTGTCCCATGAATAACTTGTTATCCACCAGCACTTCCAGTTCCCTCTCCACAGGGCTGCTCTCCAGCAGATCACCTCCCAACCTGTACTGGTGCAGTTTATTATTCCTCCCCAGGTGCAGGACCCTGCACTTGTCCTTGTTGAACCTCATTTGGTTCCTCTGTGCCCAGCTCTCAGCCTGTCCAAGTCACGCTGGATGGCTGCACAGCCTTCAGCTATATCAGTCAAGCCTCCCAGTTTGGTGTCATCAGCAAACTTACTGAGCAGACTGTCTGTTTGTCTGTGCCCTCATAAATGTCATTGATGAAGATGTTGAACAGCACCGGACCCAGCACTGATCCCTGGGGGACTCCACTAGTTACAGCTCTCCAGCTGGACCTAGCACCATTGGTCACCACTCTTTGAACTCTATCTTGTAATCAGTTCCTAATCCACCTCACTGTCTGCTCTTCCATCCCACACTTCCTGAGCTTGCTCACTAGGAAACTTTCAAGTAAGGAACGGGTGAGGTGTCAAAATTATATATATTTTGATTGTCCAAAAGTGCATTTTAAAGTCAATTCTCTCTTTATTTAAAGCCTCATTACTCCCAGAAAATGCTTTTCAAATGAGGACACCTAGTGAGATCTTTCTTTCCTTTTAAAAAATGTCTTAAATGTGGTCTTATGGACCACAGGGACTCAGTGATCTTATCTATGAACCCTGCTGGTATTTCTTAGGAGGTAAAGAGGATCACTTAACAGGTTTAAATAAAATAACAGCTTCAGATTTAAAAATATTCAGAGAGGAAATGTCAGATGAAAGGTCTGTCTAATTCAGTATGCTGTACTCAGTAATGGAAAGAGACAATTCTAGGGAAAAGCAAGGGGGAAAAAAGAGATAAATACATTCCCCAAGAACAGCCTTCCAGCTTTCAGCTCTTTGTTCTGAAATTTCCTAAACCAGAGTTGGCACCTTTTTAAAGCAGCCCTAAATTTTTTTTTCTTCTATAAATATATCTGATTTGTTTTGAACACCAGCAAATTAGTATCATTCCTTGCCTGTGGCAAGGAATTACATAGCTTAGATTTATATTTGGGGAGTGTTGGTGGTGTTGGTTTTGTTTCTTTGTTTGTTTATTTTGCCTATTTTTAAACTGCTATAAGCAATTTCAATGCATGCACATCAGTATTAGAGTAGCTATGGAAAACAGTCCTGACATCTTAATATTGGTTTTGCCCCCACTACATCTACCTCCACACTCCTGGAGTCCTGAAAGATAATGGCAGGGACCGGAAGGAAGAACTGGCCATCACAAGTGAAGATCAGATTCATGATCACCTGAAGAACCTGAAAGTGTTCAAGTCCATGGGACCCGACAGGATACACCCACGAGTACTAAGAGAACTGGCAGATGAGGTTGCTAAACCCCTCTCTATTATATTCCAAAAGTCATGGCAGAGGGGTTGGAACTAGATGATCCTTGTTGTCCCTTCCAACCCTGCCTGATTCTATTCTACCTAATTGAAGTTCAACTGTAATTAGCTGTTGCTCTAACAACATGATTGGGTGGAGCAGTTAGAGCAGTCCTCTTTGGTTTTGGCCTTTGCCACTGTTAAACCTTTCCCAGTTGCTAGCAGCATTGACTCTCGACTTTTCTTTTGTGGAAGAATAAAGTCAGCTGATCATTTTAATTTTTACCACTTGGCTTTTTTTCTTCTTTTTCTCCTAAATTTCCATTCAATTTCTAAACTTCTCTGGGACAGTTTGTTCCTTTAATCAAGTGAATTGAGTTACACATACCTCATGGTGGGTTGCTTTTCCTCAGTGTGAGCTGCATTACATCTGTGTGACACTGTGCTGGCTATGTGGTCTATCACCATATTTCAGGATCTTGGGAAATAGGTTTAGGTGATTCATATGGTAGCAGTTCTGCCTTGATGATCTAGAGTTAAGTGAGGCAAGACTGTGTTTTTAATATAAAATACACCTCTCCCTGCAAATATTGGCAAGATAGCCTCATTACTAATGTATAGCATACAATACTGATGCAAACTGGGCATGCTGCGATCAGAAATTTGGTTTGGGCAACGAGCAGCATCACAGTATGAAATTGGGATGAAGAATTCAGGAAAATGAAAATTGCTTCTAAAGAACCAGACAAGACATGTTCAGGGATAACTGACTCCAGTGGGTGGCAGATGGATGTATACTGGACTAGTGAGCCAGGCCTAATGGGTCTTGGCCTGCCAAAACCACTGAAGAAAAACATCGTCTTACATAAATTATTGTAATATAGGTTGTGCAAAAAATCAGTAATGCAGGTCAGTTTGTGGGGTTTCCTACTGTGGTTAAGATTAAAGCTCTACTCTGTTGCAGGAAATCTCTGTATCACTGCAGTCTCACCGGTCTCAGCTCTTGAAGGAAAGATCTGTGGGCGACTAAGTGCAGGGTTAAAAGTATTGTGATGTACTGCACAGTTCTAAATGTTGGAGCAGAGAACAGCAGTATTCCAGATAAAAGTATACAAATCCAAGAAACACACTAGGTGAAAATAGTGCATGCAGGAAGATCTAGAAAGGAGGTGAAGGAGCATTTCACTTGGTAACGATACATTTAAGTTTTGAATTCATCTGTCCTCTCTGATCCCAGTCTTTGAAATTCCAAAGCTTTGTTACTCTTCTGATAACAAAATGCTCTGAGCTGTCACATCGGTGCCATATAAAGAAGAGTTCTTTAGATGCTCTTGCATGACAACTCAACTTTGAAAAGGCTTTCTCTGAGCCACATTATAAATACATTTCTGTCACCCTAGGCCTCCTTCATTATAATCACTTTTCATAAAAGTCTCTTCCTACTAATGTATGTAAGTTTTAATATGGCATCACTGAAATACTTCTCAGATATATAATTTACCTTTCTTTTTTCCCCCCAAGGTTCACCTTATTTTCTTATATTGTAACTTTGTACTTTCTTAAAATTACTGTTTTATTACCTGCTTTGACTAGCTTGAGCACCTCTTTCTCATCTAAGTACTACCCTCAGATTTCATTAAACTCATTCCTCAAATCAATACCCTCTCTGAGTGCTTAAACAAGGAGACATTTAATAAAACTGTTCTTAGTGTCAATTTCCAAACAGGCTGCTGTTATTCATTGCCTATTACATTCACTGTTCTGGTTAGCTTAAAATATACTACTGTAACTCTATTCAAGGTAGTGCGTACTTACAGATTTTATAGGAAGTCAAATCAAATTCCATGCAGCTTATATTTTTGTGTTGCTACCTTCTCACTCCCTTTTATATTTCTATCAAGGAACAATCAAGTTTCGATTTGCAAGACATAATCTTATTTATAGAATATGATGTACAACAATGTTTAATTTCTGGTTTTCGGTCGAACTATTAGACATCTCCATTAGTATTTTTCACATACCAAAACACAGTGAAAAGAAGTGAAAACCAGTACCGCTGAGAAGTCTTTCATCCTTCCTGTCTATATTTTGAAAGGCTGACCCCAAAGGTCATACTAGCATAACTTAAATCAGCCTTAAAGCTGACTTAGTTGAATTGACAAATATATTAGTGGCAAACAGCTTTAAGTATCAATTGCAAATAAACTGTGATTTCACCAATTAAAACCACAGTAGGTGTCTCATGGGTTTGAACCCATTTCATTGCAGTACTTTAAACTTCTGTTGATGTTGTAAGAAAAAATATCAGCTACTTTTTCTCCTTTCTCATCTCTGCAGTACATAACTTAATATCCAGGCCTTCTCTTCATCTGATGTGTCTGATGTTCCTGCCTTTCCTAATAGTTTGATTCAATAGACTGCTCAGTGCAGGGGAACCCAGAGATAACTCTTAAACCAACTTTTAGTCATGCTGAGTTTGATTTCATACAAGAGATTGTCCCTTTTCCTAAACCTGGTTTCTTCACCTGTACATTGCCATATGAAATAATCTTACTGTCCTTAGAGTGAGTTTTCCCACAGAGGAAGATTATCTAATGGGAATTTAGCAAAAGCACTGACATTCTCTTGTTTCAGTGTTACTACGTTGTAAAATATTTTGATAGCTGAGTATCTGAACAAAAAATCTTCCTTTGTTATTTTATTCCTATTGTTTCAACAGAGATTGGACTGGATGGCCTTCAGGCACCCCTTCAGCTGACATTTCTATGACTTTGAAGAACATCACATTGGAAGAGAAGAACAGAAGCTATATTAGAATTGCAAAGTAAAATATACAGCTGAGATTCACTGTTCATTCAACCTGCAGAATGATGACCAGCAGCAGCAGCATTTTCCTCTCTCCTTTTAAAGAGCAGGTAAAAGAAAGTCTTCTGCTATGAACATTTATGACTAAGTTAGTATGAGTAACTAGGTGACTGATACAGCTGTCACTAGGCCAGTGGTTCTCAGACCCCTTCAAAGCATCAAACTGAGGATTCAGAGTTTGAGAAAAACTGTGGGGATTCAAGTCATCACGGTGATGGGGTTGGAACAGTGATTATAGAACATTTCAGTTAGGCTTTAGCCCTTATTGGTAACCCTACAGCCCATGCCTTACCCTAGTCCCTTAGTCTAATTCTTTTCACTAGTCCCTAGCACAAGTCCTTACATTGAAACTCCTAACCCTATGCCCCTGCACTAACCTCCTAGCTCTGGTCTCATCTCATAGCTCTAACTCTAACGCATTTGGTTTTTGAGAAGTGAAGGTGCAGGGATTTGCAGGGTAAATGAGAAATCCCTGACACAATTAAATTTGAAGGGTAAATTGGAAAACCCTGCCACAATTAAATTTGTGGGGTAAATAAGAAATCCCTGCTGCCACAATTAAACAGGACAAACCATTTTTAAGGAAAAAATGGAGTACGTAAGCGAACAGGGTGAAAAGCTTCAGGCCACATCTTCCCAATTTCAGTGAAAGGCTTCTCTTACATTGGAGCGAGAGTGGACTCTTGGCACTTAATTTCTCAAAATGAAGCAAATTACTTTCCATCACATAGGATTGTATTTTCTGTACTTATTCAATATTGATGGAAAAGAAGGCATGACTGAGTTCAGTGGTGCCTCAGTGATTACACTGCAGAAAAAGTAATATCTTTGGGAAATAGCTGCTAATCCTACTATGATAGATGCAGTTTGCAGTGAGTGATTAACATGGATATGGTTCAAATGGTCTGTACAGCAATTTTACATGTTATATAGCATTTTTTAAAGTCTGTACTTAGGCTTTATATGTCCTGAGTTGTGATGTGAAATGATTATAAAGCACTAGTTCTTTCCAAACCCATGCATGTACTTTAGTGTTCTAAAGTACAAGTTTTCCACTTGAAAGAGAATGAACTTCCAAGTGTAATTTCAAAATATAACTGAGTTAATGGGCAGTGGTCTTATCTCAACATGGTAAGTCACCCAACTGAGACTGAGGAAGTATTTCAGTCACAGAATATCTGCCAACAGAGTAGGTCATGGAGAGTCTTTCTCATGAGATTCTGATATTCTTAAATTCTTGTATGTTAAAGTAACATACAAGCTTTTGTCACTCTATGTTAAAAAAGAAAGGGGAAAAAAATTGCCTTTATACCATTAGTCTCATTGCTTTTTAACTTTAAAAATCAGGTTTTTCAGTGGTTAAAACTCTAAAAGACAAGAAAAGCCTCAAGGGGCATCAAGAAAATATAGGTTGGGGTTGCAAAGAATCTGAGAGGAGATATAATGTTCAGGAGTTCAAGGTAGAAACTCCCAACTAAAGATGTAGATTTACACTAACTTTGGATAAGTCAGTAAGCAATCAGAAGATCATTTGAAAATGAGATCTAAGTCACAAAAATATTGCAAAACTAACAACGACTATATCATGTAGACAGATGCTATAGAGGCACCATACTCATGGAAAATCATAATTTTTTTAAACATGTGAAAGTTACCTGAAAACTACTTTTAATATCAGGACACAAGATCTAGTCAGCAGCTTGTCCTGTTTAATCAAAAAACTTTGTACTTTGACGTATTGCAATGGCTTTCTGCAATATAACAGACAGCCAGTGTTCAATAACCACATCGTTTCTATGCAGGCATTGGAAATTATATCTTCTTCATGGTTCGGAAGAATAGGACCACTTTCTTAAACTATCTAATAGAGTGGATATTACCAGTGTGCATCTTCTAATGAAATATCAGACCCAGGCATGACAATGAATGGGTTGTTTAATGAATGAAAACTCTACTTTTTATTGACATTGAGTGAGAAAGTAAGCAGGGTGGATGGAAAGAGAGGAAGAAAATATAGAAAATGCCTCCAGAAGGAAATATTAGAATTCTAGGCCAGGCACAATTTATAGATACAGACCAGATGTAAATTACAGCTCAAGATTTGATAATAGTGAAAATGCTTTGATTTAAAATACCTTAGTATCTCATCAAACAGAAGGGGAAAGTCACAAATTTCTCCCAGCAATGTCTCACAAAATTCTTTTTTTTTGTTTCTTCTGTGAAGATTAGTCTCAAAAAGACACTTGAGGAATATATTTAGTTTAAAGGAGTAATAAATACAGAGATTAATTAGTCTCAGTCAGTCTAAGAAATTCTCAAGACACTGTATTCATGCTCCAAGAGCCAGAGGTAAAATTAATAAAAACTGTCACAATCGGATGGTTCTGTGGAATATGCACAAATCATTACAATCTCTAGAAGACTAAGACACCAAATAATTGCCTCAATACATTAGTCAAACTAATGAGTTGTAAATGTGCCCTCCTCTTCCACCCCAGCAGCACCCATTTTTGATATGTGCACCATTTCATCGCTACTCAGAAATTTCACCAAATCCTCTACTTAATGAAAGAAGAGCCCTGAAAACTACTGCACCACAGCACTATTCTGCTGTAGTAACACTTCAATTTCCTACATCCAATCTCATTCAAAGACTGACCCTTCTTCAGAAATACCCCATATTATAAATGGTACACATACTTTAGGCCTAGTCCCAGAAACAATGAACTATCTCTGTATCTGCTAGCTTCAGTGAGATATTAATAAAAATATAGTTATACTTGTGTACACGTGTTCATAGGATCACGTCCTCACTACTGAAATCATGTTGCTTTCAAAGTATGCATCAGTTAGTACCAACTTTCAAACTTTGGAGAGTTGCAGGGGCCATTTTTACATAATTTGCAGAAGACGGCTTGAAGAAAAGATGTCATTTTTCCTAAACTCTTTACAGAAAATCTTTAGCACCTCATGACACAGAACAAAGACTCAGAATTCAGCAGCATTTATGGGTTGCCACAGCTTCTTAGGGCCACAGTTCCCACATGCTCGTTAAGACACTTGATAGAATTTTACAGCAAATGTCACAGAATCACAGAAACATTCAGGTTGGAAAAGACTCTCAGGATGATCAAGTCCAGCTGATAACCCTACTCTACAAGGTGCGCCCTAAATCGTAACCCCAAGCACCACATGCAAATGACTTTTAAACACATCCAGGGTTGGTGACTCCACCACCTTCCTGGGCAGCTCATTCCAATGCCTGGCCATTCTTGCTCAGAAAACGTGTTTCTTAGTGTCCAGTCTAAACCTACCCAGATGCGGTCTGAGGCCATTCCCTCTTGTTCTATCATTATTTACCTGTGAGAAGAGACCAGCACCAACCTCTCCACAAGGTCCTTTCAGATAGCTGTAGACAGCCATGAGGTCTCCTCTCAGCCTCCTCTTTTTCAAACTAGCCATCCCCAGCTCCTTCAGTCGCTCTTCATAAGATTTACTCTCCAGGCTCTTCCCCAGCTTCCTTGCCCTCCTCTGCACTCACTCCAGCACCTCCACATCCCTCTTGCAGTGAGGTGCCCAAAACTGAACATAATACTTGAGATGTGGCCTCACCAGAGCAAAGTACAGGGGGACAATTACCTCGCTACTCCTGCTGGACGCAGCATTTGTAACACAAGCCAGGATGCCATTGGCTTTCTTTGCCACCTGGGCACACTGCTGGCTCATATTGAGTTCTCTGTCAGTTACAATCCCAGGTCCCTTTCTGCTGTCAGACAGCTCTCCAGCCACTCTGCCCCAGGCCTGTAGCGTTGCTTGGGGTTGTTGTGCCCCAGGTACAGGACCTGGTGTTTGGCCTTGTTGAAGCTCATGCCTACCCTCATGATGATCAACGCTGCCACCTGACAGTGTCTTCTGTGAACTCACTGCTGACATACTCTACGTCTGCACCAAGGTCACCAATAAAGATGTTAAACAGAAGTGATGCCAACACTGAGCCCTGGGGACACCACTTGTGACTGGTTGCCAGTTGGATTTAGCTCTGCTGACCACCACCCTTTGAGCCCTTTCATCCAGCCAGTGCTTTATCCAGCAGAGCTGTGCTTGTCCAAGCCATGAGCAGCCAGGTTGTCCATGAGAATTCTGTGAGGAACAGTGTCGAATATTGTGGTGGTTTGGCCCAGGTCCCCTTAAGAAAGCCTTGGAGTTCTCCAGGACAACCAGAGAGGTCCAGGAGGTGGACCCCAGAAATCATAATTTTGTTATTCATCCCATAATCCTGCTATCACTTTATCAGTGAGCAGCAAAGCCAAATCTCTCTCTTTTTTTCCCCTTCCTTTGGCTTCCCAGGAGTCCTTACCTGATTAAGCCATGGGGCAGTAACCTGCTTGTGGCCTTCAAGGCTGCAGTGAATTTCTTGCTGCGCACTCAAGGCCTGTTTGGGCCTAGCGCAAGACAATGTAGGGAGGAGAGAAAACAATCACTGGGGTTTGGTGGCTTAGTTTGGTCAGGGGGAAGGTTTTGGGGGAGTTGTCCTGTATCCTGTATCTGTATTAGGTGTTAAGAATTCATGTATTCTGTATTTTCCTGTACTTCTTTAAATATAGTTTTCTGTATTCCTCTCCAATTCGGCAAGAGTGTTTTTATTTTACTTGCTTGGAGAGTAAAACCATTTTATTTCTGTTCACTCTTTAAAACTTCGGCATATATATCCAAAGATTATGTCAAGACTGTTCAGGTGTTACTCTTGGCTGCATGAGTTACCAAGATTTATAATTCAAGATGTGAGGAGAAAGCTTTCATTCCTCACACACACCAAGGAAAAAAAAAAAACAACCAAAAAAACAACCTAATGTAAGTCTCTGTTTTTACAGGTAGGAGACACTGGCAACCATATAGATGGAAATAAGGTTACAAATCAGCAAAGAACCCAGGATTTCATCTTAAATTGGTTTAAAAGGACTAGAAGTCACCAAAATGCCTGAAAAACTGTGCTTAGACTTTGAGAATGGTAATAAAAGAAGGAGCAGTTTGATCAAGCAGGAAACAAAAGCAAGGACAGAAGGAAGAAAATTAAGAGAGGTGCTGTGGATTTAACAATCCCACAGCTAACTGTTGGTAGAGGATACTACAATTCCACATAACTGCAATCCTAACTGGAAGACAGGAACAGAAATTTTTGAAATAGCACACCTAGATAACACCAACAGAAGTGGTCAAGGTAATAAATATCTCTAGTAGGTTACCAAAGGGTGTAGTTGAACTTACAGTTGTTGAACTGAAACTGAACAATTTTTCCAGAAGTGATGGTCCTGTCAGCTCTGGAGGGAGCTCAGCAACTGTACTGAAGGAATTTCTGGGTAGACCTCGAGTGGTTTGAGATACTTAGAAGAGGGACAGCCAAGGAAATCATAGCTCTTCTTTCTGGCCTCCTAATAAAAAAAAGGGGAAAAAAGAAAAAAAAGAAAAAAAAAGGCAAGGAAAAGAAAAAAAAAAGGATGAACAGTGCCATTAAGACTTTAGGAGGTTTTTGAAACCATTACAAGAAGCATCAAAAATCTGAAGCATACTTAAAATGAAAAACAAACAAACAAACAAAACCAAAAAACACCAAAAAACAAACCACAACTCGTTGTATATAGCTTCTTAGGAAGTAACAGTTAATACTACTACCTCTGAATATGATTCTGGCCTTATTTATAGAAGTAAGAACAATTAGTTAAATTTTAACAGTAAGATGGAACATCACCAAAACATTTAGTACCTAATTCACAGCACGAATTTTCAGTTGCAAAAATCTCAAGGCCATTAGTGCTACTCCCTCCCAGCTAAACCATCAAAGCACCTTTCTACATTTGCTTCAGATGCTAATTAAGTATCACATTCTTAATTCACCTTAATGCATTCATCTTTCTCTTTGACCAATTTTAAACTCATGTTTATTTCTACATAATGCCATATGCTATCATATTCTATGATATTGTCATCACTGTGGTGGTGGTGTTACATTTCAGATTGGCAATGCATACAGCTATAGAGTGCTAAAGGTGAAAACTGTGGGGGAATCAGGGAATTGTTTGGGTTGGAAGAGACTTTAAAGATCATCTAGTTCCAATTCAAAGAAACTACAAACACTGGAATTTCATTCTTTCACAGTCTCTCTGGGCCACCTGTCAGCTGCTCTCTGTCATTTTCTTCTCTTAGATCAGGTCAGGTTTAGATCCTAAGACAGTTTTGTTTCTTGACTTCATAAAAATGTAGTTAGTTTCATGGCTTGATAAACCTGCTTGAATTGAAAATGCATGTCATTTGAACTCCAGCTGAGGCAATTTTTTTATTTGTAAAAGCTCTTTTTCTCACTCTGCTGGTATTGATGCTGTTAGTTTACTTCAGGAGCAACCATATAAATATGTTTGAACTCCTCAGCAAGTGGCACTTGCAGAGGAATTACTCTGTATATTAAATGTTTTAGCCTTGACACCTGCTAGCGTTCACTCATGCTTGATTAGCGTTCACTCGAATGCTCATGGAGATCTGGTCAAAAGCCGAAAATACAGGATTACAGAGTAACACCGCTCTTTTGTCCTCATTGTAACAAGAAGTAGTTTCTCTAAAGGATCATTCTGTATTTCTTTGGTTTGAAACCTGAATTCAAGTCTCAATAGCATGGAATGCATGAAATTTGACCTCATTGACCTGAAAGGAGGTTGTAGCCAGGTAGGGGTTGGTCTCTTCTCCCAGTCAACCAGCAACAGAACATGGGGACACAGTCTCAAGTTGTGCCAGGGGAGGTATAGTCTGGATACTAGGAGGCAGTTCTTCACAGAGAGAGTGATTTGCCATCGGAATGGGCTGCCCAGGGAGGTGGTGAAGTTGTTGTCCCTGGAGGTGTTCAAGAAAAGACTGGATGGGGCACTTAGTGCCATGGTCTAGTTGATTGGATAGGGCTGGCTGATAGGTTGGACTGGATGAGCTTGGAGGTCTCTTCCAACCTGGCTGATTCTATGATTCTATGAAATGTCACAAATGGCTGCTAGTCTTCTGTGGGCTGTCAGAACAAGTGGCTTAGGACAACTGAGCCATGGATCCTCCAGCATAAGACATCATCAAAACGTGATTGGACAACAGAAGCAAATCTGCCAATTTCTGGTTGTTGGAAAGACTCCAACCCTCTCCCCATTGCATAGGCATCTCAGCTGCATGTATTTTTCTTGTCAGATGGTATAAGGCAGTAAATATCCCTTGAAGAAGGAGGATCTAATGATTTCAGACTGTAAGAATACAAACTCCCCCTCTGTCACCGAGTATGGTGGTCAGTGAAAATCTCAGTGCTCTGAGAATGTGGTGCAGAGTTCTTGATATAACTGAAGACCCTATGAAGATTCAGACTCACTACTGGACTTTTGCTGGGCTTGGACTTTGAGATTATTTTTCACCTACCAAAGAAGAAACACAGCTCTGACAGAGGGAGAATATTACTGCAGTTAAATATCTGTGACTGTATAATATGTACATAATCTAGTTAGTTATTTTAAGAAAAAGCCTCCTAACAAAGATGTTGTTTTTTGAAAGTCTATTTTGCTATTTTTTATTTGCTTCTTAGATTGATACTATTTTATTTTTAGATTTATCCTTCTTGATGGTCACATACAAAAAAAATATTGTCCACAGCTGAGTTTGCATGGAAGAAAACAAGACAAAAGCTAGCTTTCTTGACTGAAAGTCAGTTCTAACAACAAACTAACAAACACATAGGCAGCATTGCAGACACAAGGTGGACACCATCATCTTACGAATGGGATCCCCAAAACCATTTGTTGAAATCATTTTTACCTTCAAGCTAGCTATTGTACACAGGAATACAGGAAGGTGATTGTCCCCTTGTACTCAGCTCTGGTGAGGCCACACCTCAAGTATTGTGTTCAGTTTTGGGCACCTCATTAAAAGAGGGATGTGGAGGTGCTGGAGCAAGTGCAGAGGAAGGCAACAAAAGTGAGGAAGGGGGTAGAGAATAAATCTTATGAAGAGCAACTGAAGGACCTGGGGCTGGTTAGTTTGAAGAAGAGGAGGCTGAGGGAAGACCTCATCGCTGTCTATAGCTACCTGAAAGGACATTGTGGAGAGGCTGCTGCTGCTGGTCTCTTCTCAGAGGTAAATAGTGATAGAACAAGAGGGAATGGCCTCAAACTGCATCTGGGTAGGTTTATGCTAGATATTAGGAAACAAATATTCCCAGCAAGAGTGGTCAGGTATCGGAATGGGCTGCCAGGGAGGTGGTGGAGTCACCAATCCTTGATGTGTTTAAAGGTCTTTTGGATGATACAGGCATCCTGGCCTGTATCAGGAACAGTGTGGCCAGCAGGATCAGGGAAGTCATTCTGGCCCTGTACTCAACACTGGTTAGCCCACACCTTGAGTACTGTGTCCAGTTCTGGGCCCCTCAATTTAAGAAAGATGGTGAGGTGCTTGAATGTGTCCAGAGAAGGGCACCAAGGCTGGTGAGGGGGCTGGAGCACAGCCCTACGAGGAGCGGCTGAGGGAGCTGGGCGTGTTCACCCTGGAGAAGAGGGAAGGTCTTATTGCTCTCTACAATTACCTGAAAGGAAGTTGTAGCCAGGTGGGGATTGGTCTCTTCTTCCAGGTAACCAGTGACAGAACAAGAGGACACAGTCTCAAACTGAGCCAGGGCAGGTTTAGGCTGGATGTTAAGAAGAAATTCTTCACAGAAAGAGTGATTAGCATTGGAATGGGCTGTCTGGGGAGGTGGTGGAGTTATCATCCCTGGAGGTGTTTTAAAGGAGGCTGGATTAGGCACTTAGTGCCATGGTTTAGTTAATTAGAAGGTTTAGATAATAGGTTGGACTTAATGATTTCAGATGTCTTGTGATGTGGTGCTTGGGGTATTTAGGGTAAACCTTGTAGAGTAGGGATATCAGTTGAACTTGGTGATCCTGAGGGTCTTTTCCAACCGGACTGTTTCTGTGACTCTGTGATTGATTGCAAACACAGATTAAGGCACAACACCAGAATAAACAAGGAAAATGTGCAACAAGTTTTTTCATCAAATCTTATCAGCTGATTCAATCCTCACTCAGTCAGTTGTGTTTCAGTGCTAGGGAACAAACACTTTGAAGGATGTTATTGCCCAGCTACCAAAATAGATACTCTTGATGTCTCAGGCTAGCTGTTCTCTTTCATTACATGTTAAGTCAGTAGCCCATTGCACTTGCAACGTCTTCCATCTCAGGCAGCACTTCTTTCTGTGAAATATATTCAATCAGTCATCCAATAAAATACAAAGATAAGCACTGAGGTTAAGTATCTGAACACAGATAATTCAGCCAAGTGCTTTGAACTCTGGGCTACAAGCCATCCTCTTCCTGTTTTGCTGCTTCTTCAGTCCTTTAGTGGACACTGGCCCAACTGTACTGGAAGAGTGCCAAGACCAGAGCAGCCTTGTTGTCTGCTCATTGGAGACAGATTTGATTCACTATAGCACCCAGCAATATACAGGATTTCACAGCAATTGCATGCTTCATAGATGAGGACTTTCAGCCAGGTGGCGATTACATGGTTAGCAGTAACAGCAACATGGCTGAGAAGGAAAAAATCTGCTACAGAGTAATTAGAAAAAAAATATTTATAATGTATTAACCCTCAGGATAGCATTCTGGGTTGTAGATCCAAGTAGAAAAGAGTATTTCCCTGATGTTCTGTGGGAGTCATATAATTCCTCCAGAGACATAGTTGCCACTTAAGGTGTTAAGAGTTAGCATTACACACTCCCTGCTGTTACTTAAAATTCTCTAGACTGGCAAGTATTTTTAACCACGTATCACATTTACTTCCGATGCAAATCAATTTGTATCGTGTAGCTGCTTTTGTTGACCCTTGTGATAGTGTCATGAAAGTACAGAGGAAGTCCTCAAAACCTCAGTGACAGTAATTTTAGAGTCTCTGTAGAACTAGGTGAAATAACCACCTTATTTTAACTGGTACAAAGTGCACCAGAATTGCAGTACCTTTTGGTACTGAAACTACTTCTTAATCTAGCCAATTCAACATCAGAGTAATATAATTCAAGGCACTGTAGAACTTGCCAGACAGTAAGCACACACTCACTTCAAAAAGCACACTCTATCACCTTTGATCTTTCAAAAATAAATAAATAAAATTCAGCCACAGATGCAGACATAAATTCAAGAGACCAGTGATAGTAAACTTCTACAGCATCAGAAATTGAAAAGGAATAAATTGAATTCAGATACCTTCTGAAAGGGAAGAAAAACAGTTCGTGTTCAGGCAATATCTGCATTCAATATTTTTTAAGAATAAAAAAATCTAGCTAAGTATGGTCATAAATAGAATAACAAGATATTCTAAAATACACTGAACAGGAAGATGTCAGCACTGAAGAGGAAACACTTTTGATGTACTATTTGCAGAAAAATCCCTACTGTAGGAAAGGATTCAGTTAATGAATTATCTTTGCCTTTAATTTAGTTTCGCCCTTCGAAAAGAGACAGAAATACAACCACTGTGCAGATATTCGATAAAACCACATGAGCCCCTAGTTCATGCAGAGAATGAGACCTGCAGTTGCAGCCACATGTTATGGCTTAGAATGGATCCTTCCCCCAATAACTTTTTGTAAATCTGCCTCAGAAAGAGAAAATTCACTACAACTCAGGATTTGGAAAGCTCGAAAATGAAAATTGTATTTTTACAGTTAAACTAAATATAACAGTATAGACAAAATAAACTATTACAGAAGATAGCAATCTTAGAGGAGGTGAGGATGGAGTAAAGCAACAGTGAAGCAACAAAGCAGCAGCCCAAAAAAGTGGCAGGGGGAGAGAGCAGCGACCACAGGAAAGCAGCAAAGGGCAGATATAAGCTGTGCTTCTAGATAAAAAGTTTTCAATGCTCCAATTAAATTATATTGACTTATCTACTATTGCCATTTTATTGCCTGTCACCTCTTCACTCAGAGACTCTAGTACATTGCCACTTTACAATCAGTGTCTAAGTTTCTCTGTTCCTATTATTTTATGTCTGAGCTAGAAATCTAGCTCAAATGGCCACACCAGGCATGGCAGTAGAGTGCACATCGCATTCTTATTCTAGGAATTATTACAATATAGCCTCCTTTGAAAGGAATCGAGATGCACAAAGAGATGGTGTGAAAAGATTCTGTGATTCTGTGTATCTCATTTAACAGAACACAGCAGAGAGAGTGCTAATGCCTTTTTCTTGGTAGTCAAGCCAGCAAAGGATTTTTCAAAGTACTTAAGAGAAACAATTACTCCAGGTCGGTGGGCAATCAAAAGGAAAATATTTCAGTATAACCCTAGGCTCCTCATTTCACCTAGCCAACAAGTTTTGGGACACTCTACTCTCTTTACACACTTGCTTCACATGAATAATTTTTCTTTCTCTCTTTATTCACAGAATCACAGAATCAATCAGGTTAGAAAAGACCTTCAAGATCATCGAGTCCAACCTATCACCTCACACTTAATTAACTAAACCATCGGACTAAGGGCCTAATCCAGCCTCCTTTTAAACACCTCCAAGGACAGTGACTCCACCACCTCCCTAGGCAGCCCATCCAATGCCAATCACTCTTTCTGTGAAGAATTTCTTCCTAACATCCAACCTAAACCTGCCCTGGCTCAGTTTGAGACTGTGTCCTCTTGTTCTGTCACTGGTTACCTGGAAGAAGAGAACAACCCCCACCTGGCTACAACCTCCTTTCAGGTAATTGTAGAGAGCAATAAGACCTTCCCTCTTCTCCAGGGTGAACACGCCCAGCTCCCTCAGCCGCTCCTCGTAGGGCTGTGCTCCAGCCCCCTCACCAGCCTTGGTGCCCTTCTCTGGACACATTCAAGCACCTCACCATCTTTCTTAAATTGAGGGGCCCAGAACTGGACACAGTACTCAAGGTGTGGGCTAACCAGTGTTGAGTACAGGGCCAGAATGACTTCCCTGATCCTGCTGGCCACACTGTTCCTGATACAGGCCAGGATGCCATTGGCCTTCTTGGGCACCTGGGCACACTGCTGGCCCAGTTCAGTTGCCAACCAGCACCTCCAGAATGCTTTTCTGAAACTCCAAGTTGTTCAGCAGATGCCCATGTATTTTCCTGACAGTTGCCATGTTGGTCACACTTCTCTTTGATCACTCCTTGCCTCCAGAGCAGAGCTAGGGACCTAACACAGCTTCAGCTAAAACAAGGAGTAGAACACGTTCTGATCTTTGCCAGAACAGAAGCTGGATGTAAATTAGTAGGCAATTATTCTGCTATAGCTCATCTCAAAAGAACTACATGAAAAATGGTACTGAACAGAAAAGAAACTAGGTCTTAGCACAACACTATACTCTCAAGAAATAGAAAGGTGCTCAGGAATGAGAAGACAACCAACTGCAGATATTTTTCTTTTCTCTTATTCTCCACAGCCATCTTCTATTTATCACTATAATTCACAAGGTTGTGATGTAGAGTGTGGATTGGTGCTAAGGGTTAAGCAGGACACATAAGGTAGCACCTCTGCATCTCCTGCAGGCTGTGCTTGATTAACTCCTTAGCAGTTCTCACAGCTACCTTTGTACCCTGTTTTAAGTTCCTCTGTTTCTTTTTTCAAGTCCTCATTTACAGACAACTTTTCAGTCAATCAGCTCAGGGAATGAAAGCTGTGAGAAGCAGGTCACTTCAGCTGTTAACAGCAGCATACTGTGTTATTTGTATCTGTTGGCCAGCAAAGACAGGGATGGAAATGAACTTAATTTTGGCTTATTTCTTAAACTTACAGAAAGTTTATTTATGCAGCCTGATCTATGTGAAGCTGCTCTAGCAGGAACATTGGGGTTAGGTGGTCTCCAGAGGTCCCTTCCAACCCCTGCCATTCTGTGAAAGGTATTTTATTGTTGTTTGAACTTGCATTCAAAGTTTCCAAATTCTGCCTTTGGTATTTGTTGTTAGCTGTGTTTCTCTAAATGGATCTTACACACCAGATTTCTGCCTGTAGCTGTGTTTGCACACTCCTCAAAGTAAACACAAGTGATCACCTTTGCTGTTGAAATAAAAGCCAGTTCTAACAATGAATTGCAGAACTTGTAACTGTGGCATGGCAGAAATAAGATGAGCAGCTACCATAATTTCATCACCTGGAAGGGAAAGAGCTTCACAAAAGCATTCTTCAACTCTTCTACCTCCACACCAGGGAATGTTACTAATAATATAGACAACTGTCTATGGTTGCCATAGCTGGCAATTCAGCATGACTATAGATGTATTTGTTACCACACACTAAACATTACTTTTTGTGCTCTGTACTTTGACTCACTGCTCGTTTTCACTGCCCTCTCTTCCTCCCTAATTAT
The DNA here is from genome assembly GCA_013399055.1 of Ramphastos sulfuratus. NCBI lineage: Eukaryota > Metazoa > Chordata > Aves > Piciformes > Ramphastidae > Ramphastos > Ramphastos sulfuratus. The sequence continues at coordinate 70,145 of WBNM01030223.1, forward strand.
GTATCTGTGGAAACAGACATCAGAAATGCAGCTCCAATTTGATCCTGGGTTATTATGTATTTAGCCCGTAGTGTGTGGCATCAGATGCAAGACACAAAATCTATTCTTTAAATACAAATCAGTCTTCTGAAATCTTGTATCTTGAACATGAAAGGGGCCAAAACCACTACCAAAGCAATGGATGACTTCTAAAAGTTTAAGATGCACATAAATGGATAGGTGCTAAACCAGCCCAGCAATATTTTTCAGAAATTTTGAACAACTGTATATTCTAATACAAATCCTTCAGAAATCATGATAATTTCTTATCAAATAAAACTATTTTTAATTCACTACACATTTAAAAATGTTACACCTAAAAACAAACAAAAAAAAAAGGAGTGTTTCTATTTTACTTCCCTGCCATTTTCTGTGGATTAATTTACCTTATAGCTCTACAAATCCAGTATCAAGCTTTTTGTGGTCTAAAAATTAAGGAAGCTTAGTTTGGTTGTTGTTTAGAGCAAACTGATGTAAAAAAAAATAGACTTTGCAAAGCAATTGAGATAGAAAGTGATTCAGATACCATACAGATCTTGTAATCAGTATTTTATAACTTTCATGTCAGCATATGGAGAAGGGGAGAGAGGGCTGAGGACAGATAAATGAATTCTGCAAGAACCTGCTGAAATTGCTTTTCTAGCAGCATTTCCACCAGCTTACATCTACCTTTCTGTCTAGTCTCTCAGTTGTATTCTAACACAAGGCTATTCCAGGCAGCAATGGCACAGCAAAGGTGAGCAAGATAAAGTCAACTCTTTCAAACTGTCAACAAAATGCCTGTGTAGCTGGTTGAGCTGAATACAAACAGGACAGCAAATGGCTTCAAATGTAGCATCAAGTCCTATGTAGAACATGGAGCTAAAAAAAGATACTTAGGCTCAGGCTTAGATTTACCACAGAAAGTCAAGTATGAATTCAACCTCTGACTCATAGGCAGCAGCTGTCTAGCTGACAAGGCATGCCAGAGGAACCAAGTCAGATGAGCAGCTTCAGAGGAACACAATGATTGTTGGCATGTGCATGCAAAGACTCTTACCTCTCACCACAGCAACCTGTGCCACTCTCCTGTTCTGTCCTGCAAATTTAAAAACAATGCTTTGGGTGCTCATAGATATTTCGTACTTGAATGAAACACCCAGATGAGTATTTTAAATAATCCTTTGGGCTAACGCCATGAAGGAAAAAGGCAGGTAGTGCTCTTGGAACACAAATCTAAATCACAAATATTCTGTGCGGTTTCTGTGGGGCTAATTAGCTACTCACCTTTCCAGTTTATGAATGCTAACAAATGCTGGAGCAGAGAGATAGCTGATTGCTGCCATGTTTCTAGAGAAAAAGGAATGTCTGCTAAGAAAAGAGAAAGAAAGGACATAGCACAGCAATATCTAGCAAACATCAATACAAAGTCAGAGAAGCACTCTGGTAAAGTGCTTGGGGCTTGGGGGTGCTGGTGGATGAGAAGCTAAACATGAGCTAGCAGTGTGCACTTGCAGTCCAGAAAGCCAACCAGATCCTGTGCTGCATCAGGAGAAGTGTGGCCAGCAGGTCGAGGGAGGTGATTCTTCCCCTCTACTCCACTCTGGTGAGACCCCACCTGGAGTACTGCATCCAGTTCTGGAGCCCCTATTACAAGAGGCATGTGGACATGCTGGAGTGTGTCCAGAGAAGAGCCACGAGGACACTCAGAGGGCTGCAGCACCTCTCCTATTAGGACAGACTGAGAGAGCTGGGGCTGTTCAGTCTGGAGAAGAGGAGGCTCCAAGGTGACCTTATTGTGGCCTTCCAGTATCTGAAGGGGGCCTATAGAAAAGCTGGGGAGGAACTTTTTAGGCTATCAGGTAGTGACAGGACTAGGGGGAATGGAGCAAAGCTGGAGGTGGGGAAATTCAGACTGGATGTGAGAAGAAAATTCTTCACGACGAGAGTGTTGAGACCCTGGAATGGGTTGCCCAGAGAGGTGGTTTGAGGCCTCATCCCTGGAGGTGTTTAAGGCCAGGCTGGATGGGGCTCTAGCCAGCCTGATCTAGGGTAGGGTGTCCCTGCTCATGGCAGAGGGGTTGGAACTAGATGATCCTTGTTGTCCCTTCCAACCCTGACTGATTCTATGAAAGTCAGAAAAGCACTCTAATAGCTTTTAGTAGAACAAATACAGGAGATGTGAACACAGCACTTTTACACTTGCTGGTCACATTCATCAGAAAGTAACATTAAAAAAATCTTCTTCACAGCATTATCTTCTCTAACCCAAGACTGCAGTTACAATGCTTATTTAAGATTATCAAACACTGCAGATGTAGGCTGATACAGAAAAATAAATATACAAGTAATACCCAAGTGTGCTTATACTATCAGTATCTGCTCCAGAGAGTGTGAATAACATCTATTATTTAAGAACTTAGTGTTTCTCTCTTTGCTAACATCTATTATTTAAGAACTTAGTGTTTCCCTCTTTGCTAAAGTCAGTTTCCTCAAGTTTTTCTCCATTCTTTTCCACCTTCACTCACTCACCTACTGCATTGAGAAAAGTTTTGGAGTATCTGTTTGCATGGCAGCACATCTTAAAGGTTTGCTAAGCCGTGATGCTTAAGATGGTTCTGTGGTTAAGATGGCTCAGTACAGCCATCTTACAGTTGGATGAAGGACCAAGAAACAAAGCTGTATTACAGTATAGTTCCACAGCAGGGAATATTTCTCATAACAGCAACATCTGAGAACTGGGATTCTGAGAACTGGGATACAGCCTCCATGTGCTATCATGAAAGTCCTACTGAAAATGTAGGAGGGTAGGTAAGCAATTTTAACCAAAACTCCCAAACTGAAGGGATTTCTGCTGAGAGTCTCTCTTGAGAAGAGATGGCAAGCAAAGCTATTATTTCAGTACTCTTAAATAACTCTGAGTTCATGGAGGACATGTTCTTGCTCCTGCACTATTTATCTGTACTAAAAACCCTGGGCTTTCAGTTTTAGTTCCAAACTAACAACATTTCTTGCACTGTTTGAACAAATAATACTTACAGGAGCAGGAACTATACATAATGAAAAAGGCATGTGACTCCTGTTAGAGTCTCAGTACATAATGATAATGTCAAGGAAGAAAAGGTTTTTCTCCCTAAATGCCATGGAAAAACTACTTTGGACTGCTCATTAGTCTAGAGGAAACAAATTCTTTCAAAAACATTGGGAGCTAGACTAGGTCCATAACTGAGACAGGCAATTGCTTTGTTCGTAATACAATGATTCATGTGTAATAATAATAGTGAGTGTTTGTAGAGTTTCTGCTTGCATTTTGCAAAAAGCTTTATAAACATTAATTATTTAATTCATGAAACAAAGATTCAAAGGCGGTGACTATTAAGTAAATGCCTCAAGAGCTGTTTTCTTTAACGTGGTCTCATGCTTTAACTTCCACATATTTCTAACATAAATCTCTGCTGGAAAATTTTCTACTTCAGCTTCAGCAAGTCAACTGTTTAGCAATCTGTCATACCCTATTTGAAAAGATCTCACTATAAACTGGGGTTTTTGTATTCAAACAGCATCAAAACACAAACAACAGGTGACCATGTGAAAGGTAGCTGCTCTTCATTCCAAATGCTGTTGCTGTCCTAGCTAGGCTATACATTTCTGAACACAGCAAATTAAGACTCCAGGCCAGACCTTACTAACAGCAAAATGAGCTGCTTCTGCTGTAAGTTTCCTTCTGCTCTTAGCCAGCTAAATACATTCATATCTTTTTGAGCAAAAGGATATGGCCAGTTTTTCCAAAAGGACTAATGTTTAATAAAAGCTTAGTTTTATTAGTATTAATAATAGCTTGGTTTGGGGAGGGTGTCCTTATTTGAAATCGGTTCTGCCACTTTGACAGAGGCTTGTTTTCATGGAAACAGCTAAAGTGAGCTCTGTCCTTTGTGCTTTCCTGCATCCACCAGCTCCTTATTCCTCAAGCCAAGCATCTTTAGATCTTCTCAGTTCTCCTCTCTAATTAGCATCAATCTTTCAGGTTTATGCAAGAAAATGAAGATGCCTCCCTCAGCAAGAAGGGTCTGCACACAAGTCATTATAAGATCAATGAAGAACTCTCTCAGACTGCGTAATTTATTCCTGGACTTCCATATCAGAGGCTCCTAAAGGAAGAGCTGGGGTGTATTCCCTCAAGGCATAGACTAACAAGAGTAAAACATTTAATCACAGAAAAAAAAAAACCAAAACATGCAGCATCCTCTTCCATGGAGTACATTTCTGTATCTCAATTTAGATGTTTTTGAGATAATTTGAATGATTGTCATGAAGTAATTGCTACTAATTTTACTTTACTCTGGGCCCAGACGTGAACACTGGAGCCTGAGCAGCTCCTTACACAGTTCTGATAGCTTCTGCTGAACTAGCTAGGCTGATAAAGGGCTCACAGTTCTACATCAGCCATTCTAAACCAACATTCAGACCCAAATGTTTTAAATGAATGCCGTTATTGAAATACAAATGGTTTCATTCCCCTGAATAATAGTATGTTTATCCAAGAAATTACTACTAACTCTTATTAATGCTGGCAAGTACATAATTTACATTCTTGAGTATTTCCTATTGACTCTGCCAACACTTCTTTCAAAATGCCAGCATTCCTCTTCAGTGACAGGATATATTTTGTGTTTGATGTCTTATACCATTTAATTTATTGTTTTCTAAAGGAGAAACTGTGTTGACCTTTAAGACTTAGGTATGACAGACACACATGTAAACAGCCTTCGGCCTTTCTGAAGCAAATGCCAGTTTCCCCCCTTGTCATTTAGGATATCTCCATTTTTCTCTAATTTCAGTGTAATTCCTAGAAGTTTTATCCCAAGAGAATTACATTCAGTTATGCAGTCAAAGTGTTTCTAGCATGGACTTTGAACCAACTGTTAACCTAGCACTGACAAGTACATCACTAAACCATGTCACTCAGAACCACATCCGCACATCTCCTGGAATGGTGACTCCACTTCCCTGAGCAACCTGTTTCAGTGCCTCCCAACCCTTTTGGTGAAGAAAGTGCTGGTAATGATTCTAGTGATATGATTTATAATTATATACATTCTAGATCTAGCTAAGAGTACTGATTTCACCAGAGAGAAAAAATGCAGAGTATATAAAGCACAAAAGATTATTTTAGATGGGAGATGATTCCTGGATTAGCTGATTAATTGCATTAGCAAAGTGTCTTGCAAAAAACAAAGCCTTTGAGAGCCGAACATTCTAACAGGAAAGAGCTCAGCACAAAGGTGAGAACATGAGTGATTAGCATATCAATATGAATCTGTCAATCATATAAACCTGGAATGTCAGCCTGCATTTCACTTTAAAAAAGAAGTTTGCTCTTCTCAAACAAGAACTGACAGCAGTGAAAAACACAGTTGATTGGTGCAAATTAATGGCAGATAGAGAAAGGTAGATGCAACTGGATAAAAGAAAATCTTTAATAGAAAATCTCTAAGAGAAACATACAATTTTCTGTCCACAGTATCAAACTGCTGTTTCCTGACCTTAGGGCTTCAGGTTGCCTGTAAAGAGATGGTAGGAGCTGGATAGTACGCAAAAATTCCCAACCCGCCTCCAGAGTACAGCCACGAGACATTTCCTATGCATTTCAGTCCTGAATAAAGACAAAAACATCAACCAAGAGCTCAAGATTAATTTTTTTTTTCCCAAGTGGAAATGCTCAGAAGTTTAGATTAAAAAAATCAAGACAAAACACAGACCAAACAAAACCAACAAACAACAAAATACTTTGCTATATTTCATGAAAGAAATAATTTCCACACTCCACAAGTCAAATTCTTTCCCTAAAGGTTTGAAGATGTGAGAAGATCTAGATTCTGTGGTAATGAAGGATGAATAAAACCTGATGTTTCCTCCTCACCACCCCAAAACAATTTGGTTCATGTTCTAATTATCTTCAGTGTTCTCTTTCCAATCTCATGTTTCACTACTATTTATTGGTTTGTCTTTTACCCTTTTGTCCTTCCTTTGTATTTTTTCTCTCCATTTTTCGTGGCTTTTTACTCTGAATCAAAGCTGGTTTTAATGGATGTCATTGTCTACTGCCCCAGCCCTAGACTCCAATTACCTTCTACATTCATGGGCATCCCACACACTACTTTAGTAAGAAATAAGAATGTGAGGCAAAACCACAGCTCAGCACCAGGGAACACCAGCTCATCTTTCTGGGACAGCAGTGTTTCATTAGGGCAGTGCTAGAATTCACCCAAAGTACATACAGCAGCCCAGGATTTCCTTATCTTGAGGAAGTGATGAAGGGGAGAGTAATTTAGAAATAAATCTATTAAATAACACTGAGCACATCAAATCAGTTTTTCTCAGCCAGAAAAACAGAAAATGTTACCTTTACATAAATTCCTACCATTACAAATCCTACTTGACAAAATTAAATTATCTGAACAGTTTAGTGAGACAACAAACATTTTCTCAACACCCACCACCTGTATTGAATTTAAAAGAGCAAAAGATTTATAAAATAGCTACAATACCAAGTGCTTGCTACATGTATGAAAACAAATTATTTCCTAGAAAATAGCCTGAAGGGAATTGAGAGATTTAATCAGAAGACTTTTTTTTTTCCCCCTGCCTGTCTCAGGGAAGCTAAGAACAATTCACATTTTAATTTTAAAAAAATCTACAAACTCTTTTATAGTCCTTTCTGTAGCTACTCTTTCATAAGTCATTGCACTGGGGAAGCATAGACATTGGAAGGGACCTCAAAGATCATCTAGTTCCAACCCCCTGCCATAGGCAGAGACCCCTCCCACTAGTACAGGTCACTCAAGGCCTTGTCCAACCTGGCCTTGAACACCTCCGTGGAGGGAGCAGCCACAACCTTCCTGGGCAACCTGTTCCAGTGTCTCACCACCCTCACTGTAAAGAACTTCCTCCTAACATAGCTGCCTCTAGGTTTTTTTTATACTAAGTTTCAGTTTGTAAGTTCATCATACCGCAGAATTCATTTTCATCTGTCACTTGCTGGAGTAATGATTCAACTACAAGATACAAAAACTGACTTTAGGACATCTATGTCTGCATGAGCGATTTCCTTTGTTGCTTTTACCTTCATTTTTAAAAAGCCCAGTAAAGGTAGAAGACAGTTTTAGCATGAGATTGCTACCCAGTGCCAACACTAAATGAATGGTATCCTTTAAAGAGAACAATGTCATTGGCAGATTAATATGGATATAGAAATTGTCAGGTGATTGATTAACTGTTGTTAATCGTTGTGGATGCAGTAACACATTATGAATGTAGACACAGTGCCCCTCCACCTTCCTTGACTGTGATCAGGAAAGGAGCAGCAGTACTATCTGCTAACTTCAAATTTTGCCCATAAAAATTGTTTTCTTGTTCAAAAATCAGCAGCAAGCGTAAGAAGTGGCTTATTATCTGCGAATTATGGAGCTGTCATAGCCCCATCATCATTAAACTTGCTGCAGGATTGCTTCTGACTACTGTCTCTGCTAGTAAGAACAAGCTATCAAACAGATGTGTAAATGTAAGTTGGCCTTAAGACCAAAGTTAAAGTCCATTAGTTAGGGGAACTTAGATTGTTACAGTCAACAATTAAGAGATAACATCTCTAAGCCTGTGGCAGGGGAAAAAATGGTTTTGCAGTAACTTACTGATTCTGAACTCCCAATTAACTCAAAATTCCTGAAGATGTTTGGGATTCTAGGACACATCTTTGTTTTTAACATCCGTCTCAGAGCAGAGACAGCTCTTGTATGAAAAAAAAACCACTTCTTTGAAATACTGTTTTCTTGGCAAGAGAATAAGAAATCACATTAAAACACAGCTTCTGTGTTTTTTTTTTTTCATTTTTGAATCATACAGTATCTGTCTTTACTACTTCTTTGTATTGTACAAAATGAGAATATTTTAAACATTTGTTTGAGAGCCTGCTTTCTAGATAGAAATTTCTTTTCAAAATCCAAATGACATGTTTCTTCTTTATAAAACAAAACAAAAAAATATTAAAAGCAACATTTGAAACATTTTTTTTTAAAAGCCAGTGACATAATTTTTCAACCTGATTTTTAGCAGAGTGGCATCATTCATGCTAGCAAGGCACAGGTAACCAGGTACATACACAGGTGTGTGTTAGTGGGGAGGCACTGACAAGTACTCTGCTTTTTTGCAGCTCACTTTCTTGTGGTAAAGAAAACAACAGCAGGCATTTCTCTTGTCAAGAACAAGCTCTTTTATGATTCCTGCCTCCATTGTCATTAGAGAATGAAAGGACATATAATTTATCTTCACATATTTTCTTTTAAAAGAAAGACAACCCCCTTACAATCCTTCTTTAAATGTGTCATCCACTTTTAACACAGATGGCTATTGCCAGTTGTTAGAGTATCTTCTTGGTATAGCTACCAAGGTAACTATTCATACTACAGTACCAGAGGTTAAAGGGAACAGCTCACAGAAAGCAGTAAAAGTAATATATTTGGGTGTCCCAAGATGCTTTTAGTGGAATGTGAAACCTTTACCAGATCTCTTTACTGTCTCATGTAGAGAAAATTTTCATTCTAAAAGACATTCTAAAAACATCCACAGTGCATAAAACTCAGATCACTGCTGAATTATTTGTTGGTTTGGTTTTAGTTTTGCGGGGTTTTGTTGTTTTTGTTTTTGTTTTTTTTTCTCCAGATAAGCAGGAATGAGGGGTTTGTCAAAGCAGCAAGAAAGAAAAATCTCCCATCATCCAGTGTAATTAGGGAGCTCTCCATATTTATATTTCCCACTTCACTGGCTATCTAGAGCTTGCCTCATCTCCTTCTTACCTAATTTAAAGAATCAGTGACAAAATCAACAATCAATACTTGAATAACATTCTGGAAACTCATAGCAATGCAACACTGACAACTGTCAGGGTATTCAGATTCCACCCAGCTGCCCAGATCACTTGCTACCCAGCTGTTTCTAAGCCATCTTGAACAAAAGGAAGAGAAACAAAGTGAACACCTTAAAGAAGATGGCATTTTTTAACTGTAGCATTAAATGGATGGTATCATGTCCAGAAGTTTATTTTAATCTTGAAAAAGAGAAGATATTGTGGACCTATTTCCAAACCTGCCTAAAAGAACTATTTCCATATGATCTTGACACCTGACTCCCATGGCCAATATTTTGAAACTTCTGCTTTCTACCATAAGAATTCTTTGTCTTTTGAAGACCCATGTGTTTGTTCTTCATCTAAGACCATCAGGATGGAACACTTCAGTGAAAAAAACCCTCATCTGTGATTAAGGGAGTTGTAAAAGGATTGTGAAAGGGTTAAGTGTAAGTTATATCTTGGAAATTGTATGCAGACAAAAACTCCCATAGGAGGGTATTTTTAAAGAGCAACATTATTTTAGGATGCTGTGGATAGAGGTCTGTATTGGTTTTGGCTGGAGTGGAGTTGAATTTCTTCACCACAACTTGTATGTAGCTATGTTTTGGATTAGTGATGAAAACAGTCTTGGTAACACAGGGATGTTTTAGTTACTGCTGAGCAGTGCTTACCCAGAGGCAAAGCATTTTCTGCTTCTCAGACAGCCCTGTCAGTAAGTACGCTGGGGGCACACAAGAACTTAATAGGTAACACAGTTGAGATAGCTGACCCCAAATCCTATAACTCAAAGCAATATTCCATAGCATATAATGTCACATTCAGCAATAAAAGCTAGGGGAAGAAGGAGGAGGTGGAGGATGTTTGGATTGATGGCATTTGTCTTCCCAAGTAGATGATTTCATGGGGATGGCTGAACACCTGCCTGCTGATGGGAAGTGGTGAATGAATTCCTTATTTTGCTTTGTTTACACATACAGCTTTTCTTTATCTATTAAGCTGTCTTTATTTCAACCCATGAGTTCTTTTACTTTTTCCCTTCCATTCCTCTCACTCATCCCACCAGGGGGGAGTGAGCAAACAGCTGTGGCTGCAGTTAAATCATGGCAAGCTCATAATGAGATGCTTAAGGATCAGGTAGCCTAAAGGAAAGAAGAAATGCCAAGTATCCTCAGGAAAATTTGCAATTCATCTTTTCCAGGAATAAAAAAAAGTTGCAGGTGTGAAAAATCTCTCTCAGCAGATGGACAACAAATAAGAGACAAATGAGAGAACTGAGATGCTGCTACTCAAGTAGCATGCAAGAAGTGGCAAGGCATAGGATAGGATGTGATACCCTGCAGAGCCACATTAGTAGGAAATTGTCATAGTCCTTCCTCAGATATACGTTTCCATCTACACACTATTGACAATATTACTACCAATAGCATATTCAATTAATATTCTGTGTGCATGTAAATATTTTGTGTATGTACATAATGTTTATGACACGCATACGTGACCACAGAAGACTTAGGGCAGAAAGATTTTCTGTTATGTCCTAAAGATAGGCACTACAGAAGTGAGAAACTTGGAAGAAGGTAGAGTTGACGATGGATCTTTAGTCCCTGTGGGGAGTTGTAACTGAAACAGAAGAGCAAACGAGTTTTTTAAGGCAACTTAGAACCCTATGTTGTCCAAAGAGCATCTGAAAAGTGAATGTTCTCAGGGGATCCAGTTTAGTATCTCCCTTGAATTATCATAGAATGGTAAGGTTGGAAGGGACCTCAAGGATCATCTAGTTCCANACTGAATTCTTACTAATAGTCTAAGTGAAGTTACACCTTTAAAGTAAGAATCTGTAGGTCCTGGCCTGGTACCTTAATAAATCAGCATCAGTTTCTTAGGTGAGTTAATTAATCAGCACAATTATTCAAGTTCCATAAAGATTTAGGAAGAGAAACCTGCTTTGACAGAAGAACAGATCAGAGTCCATCTATGAAATATGTCAGTTCACCCACTAAAACATATAAACAATTAAACAACTATGAATTTCAAAAGAGTAGCTGAAAAAATAAGCAAGAGAAACTCTATTACCATAAGAGATCAGTCAAAATACTAGCCTGAGACAGTTCTTGGCGGAAATAGGCTTTGTAAGTGATCAACTTTCATGTTTCTGTGGGAAATTTATGCTGAAAATGTCAACTTTTTCCAAAGAAAACTTTCAGTTCTCAAGTTTTGGTTTGGTTTGGGTTTTTGGGTATTTTTGAAGAAAATTAAGATTAATAAAACAAATGTATAAAAAGGAAAATTTTCGATGGGTAAAAAAAAAAAAAATCTTGCCACAGAAAAATAAAATTTGTCTGACCACATAATACTCACAATCATGGAAATAATACTAGAAAGCATTTACTATTCACAGCTGCTAGTTTGCATTGTAATTTATTACAGCCACTGAACATCAGTCAGCAAGTGGGACAGGGTAAATGGAGAAATCAACAAGTGATTAAGCAGTATGGTAATTATGCCTCTCATAAATGAAAGATGAGCATCCCTTTACAAAGGGATCATCTCATCAGTATTACCTGTAGTACATCATAGTTTAGCATGGTGCAGTACAGCAGAGTATACAGCACAAATGCAGCACTTGCAGGATCTATCTTCACACTAAATAAACTGCATCAGGTGAAAAAGAAAAAAAGCCACATTATTTATTTTAAGTAAAATAAAATGACATGACAATAAAAATCATAATCCCTTCCACAGACATCCAAAAATAACTAATCAACAAATGCGAAGGCTAAGGTTTGGAGCTTGTCTAAATAAATAAGATGCCTGGATGCATTCCTGTGTGATCTGGTACAGGTGATCCTGCTCTGGCAGGGTGATTGGACTGGATGATCTTTCAAGCTCCCTTCCAGCCTCTGGCATTCTGTGATTCCTTACAAATTCTGTTTGGTTACTGCCTCTTCCATTTGTGCATCTTCTTCCCCCTCTGCTAGTTCCAGCCCACCTGAGGGCAGAGACACCTCACAGTAGATCAGGTTGCTCAGAGCCCCATCCAGCCTGGCTTTTAAAACCTTCAGGGATGGGGCTTCCACCACTTCCCTGGACAATCTGTTCCAGTGTCACACCATCCTCCTGGTGAAAAACTTCTTCCTAACACCCAGTCCGAATCTACCCACTTCTAGTTTTGCTCCATTCCTTGCAAAAGATCTGATTCCCTTTTTTTATGCACTAAATAACAAAACTTTTATCCTGTTTCTAATGTCAAACAGGCTTATCTGGCAGAATAAGAGTCTTGTTGCAAATGGGCTGACCTTTCTCCATACTTCAGCATGTTCCAGAGGCATTATGAAGACAACAGAGAAGGCAGCAATGAATTTTGAAGTTAAATAATTTAGACCAGCTTATCTTTTGTGGATATAACATTTATCACCAGATGAATTTTGAACAAACAGTAGCACAGGGGGAAGAAGAGGCACAAATGGAAGAGGTTCCAGCCTTGACAGCAACACTTCATTGAAGTAACTGCTAATCTTAGAGCACTTTGCAAGAGAGATCAGAAGAATGAGAATCCTGAAGTTGAAAGAGGAACTGACTTTTCCAAGCTGGGTTGTGCCATACCTGAACTAGAACCCACAAATCCAATTTGATGCTCTTAACATTCAGCAAACAATCATCTTTTACCTGTCACTGCTTTAGGGGAAATGGAAAATTAATTAAGAATACACTCTTTCTTATTTTTTTAATCAAATAAATATAGTTCATTCAACATGTTCAAAATCAAAACCTGGTGTTTTTAAGCAATGTCAAGAATACCATACAGGGTTGGTGTACAATAAAAGAAGTGTAGCAGCCAAGTGGTTTAATAGCTCAATTAAAGGAAGCAGTGACAGGAACATTATTTCATGCTAAGATAAAAGTAGTACAACTTGGCTTACTTCTCTACAATTTACTGAAGTTCAGGCCAAGCAGCACCAGCATACTTGAAATACTGTGTGCTAGCAGCAGTAAAAAAAAAAAATAGTAAATACCTTCCCTCCACAGCACAAGTAAGATTTATACAAAGTTTTAAAAGTAGATACCATTACAGATAGCCTGAAACAAAAACACCTGGGAAATAGTTTTGCAAATGTTTTCTAATTAGAAGTTAGTTTTTGTCAACCATTGTTACTTGCCACTTTAGAAGAACACAGACTCGTAAGAAAATGCTTTCTTCAGTTCTGCTAATTCTCTAGTAATACTTTGTGAATTATCCACAAAATGTTTTTCTCTAGCATACAGGAAAAGAAATCACTCAGAATAAGCATTTGGTGGATCATATCCCTCTACGGGAGCTAGCACATCCTTGCTTTGATTACGTTATGTAGTAGGAAAATACATTCAGCGCTGCAAACCATTGTCAGAATGATGGTGAGCACAGATATCATGGCCTGGTTCATACACTCTTCCTGAAATACCTCTGTGCTGGTTTGGGCTGGTTTTCTCTTCATAGTAGCTAGTATGGGTCTATGTTTTGCATTTGTGCTGGAAACAGTATTGGTAACACAGGGATGGTTTAGTTACTGCTGAGCCCTACTTGCACTGAGTAAAGGTCTTTTCTTCTCTTCACCCTATCCTGACAGCAAGTAGGCTGGGGTACAGAAGAAATTGAGAGGGGACACTGCCAGGACAGCTGATCCCAACTGATCAAAGAGATATTCCACACCATATGATGCCATACTCAGCATATAAAACCAGGGGTTAATTTTTCTGAGGGTGCTGCTGCTCAGACACTGACAGGGCATTGGTCAGCTGGAGGTTCCATTCACATCACTTGTCTTTTCTTGGATTTTTTTCTCTCTCTCTTTATTATTTTCCTTTTCGCTACTATTAATACTGTATTCAATTTCAATTATTAAACTGTTCTTACCTCAACTCATGAGCTTTCTCACTTCTACCCTTCAATTTCTCTTCCCCCCAATCAGCTGAGAGAAGGAGGAAGTGAGCAAGTGGATGCGTGGGGCTTAGTTACCACCAGCTGGGGTTAAACCACAAACCACTACAACTATTATTGTTGGGAAACTTTTAAGTATCATAAATAATCACTCTTCAGTTAGAAAGGCAGGAAGTTAGAGCAACTCCCCAGAAATCAAAGTAAATCCGGATCAACGTAAGTGTAAATAAGATTGGAAACTGTCACAAATATCTAACCTAGCATCAGCATGTCCTTTCATTCTTTGTTACAGAAACTTCTGTACTAGTGGGAGGTGTCACTGCCTATGGCAGGGGGTTGGAACTAGATAATCCTTGAGGTCCCTTCCAACCTTACCATTCTATGATTCTATGATTCTGTGAAGAGTTTAGACTGCACCCTTTTATAAGTAAGTATATTCTCTGTAATAATTCACTCTTTTATAGTACTTTCTAGTTTTATCATTACTACTACTTACAATGTTCATTCCTCCTGATTCCTTAATCTGCTGTGGTTGATCTGTTTGTTTCACAGATGTTATGGATATTAAATGCAATGACTCACTTTCTCTAAATTACTTAAAAAAGCAATTATTTTGCTTTTCCTTAAACTGTAAGCAATAGAGAAGCAAGAAAGCCTATTTGGCTTTGTGAATAAAACTAGAATGATTAAAAAAAAAAGAAGGAAAAAAAAAAGAAGAAAAGAAGAAACAACCAAAAACATTTACTGAGCAGGCTGAAGGGGAGTAGCAAATTACAGAACTATTTGCAGCAAACTTGTGGGAAAAAGAGACTTGTCTGGATGAGTTGGAAAAGAGAAATTAGAGTTAGCGTATTTCTAGAAAGTCATCCACTAGAAAAAACTAACAATTGCTCACTCTCTTGTCTTGCTTTTCCCATCACAGCTTTTTAGAGGTCATAATGACCTAAAAACCTCCAAGTAAACTTGTAATTTTCTCACGTATTCCATATGATAATGTGGCTTGCTGAATAGCAGCCAAGTATGTGATCTTCAGACAATAAGAAATTGGCCAGCCAACTTCAGTGTCATTCATTGGGCCGGCTCCAGGAATGAGTCCTCTCACACTAAAAAATTCCAATTCTGAATGATGAAAGGCAAATGCCAAGCATTCTTGTTCTTACATAATCATTTCAATGTGGATCTAGGAAATGAAATTAATAAGAATTGTTCTGTAAATATATATCATAGCAGAATAAGTTGGTCTGGTGGTTTGCAGAAAAGGTACACCAGATCGGTTGACTTCTTGAAGCCACATATTCAATTTCATTGATATGGTCATAGTTGTTCCTCCTTTCATTCCAATGCCAAAGGAAGAAAAAAGATCATGCAACAGAGCAACAGAAATTGAGCATTAGGGAGAAGAGATAAGAAATTTTTTTAAATTATGTTTGGGAACAGTGATAACTTTCATTGCAAAATGGTAGTTCCATAAAACTCTACATAGGCAGATAATAATGATTTAGTTTCTGTTAACGAAATACAGTATTTCTGCTGAAAACAAGCTAAGTGTCAGACCTTTTAGCTTAATAAAATCTATAGTTGAGAAATAGAGTTGTTTGTGATAAAACATTGTGAGACTACCACGATCCTTATGTATCAGTTTTGATAATTGTTTCTTTTCCACCGACAGTCACATAAGCAAGTGGACAAAACACGACAAGACACTGCCAGAATGAAAGCCACAATGGTGGTTTGGGATTCAGAAAAGCTAGGTTCAGATCCCCCCTCCACCTGCACGTCAGATGAAAATCTGTACTCTGGCAGAGGCAGGGAAAGAATCTTAGATTCCAAAATGCAGAATGGGAAAAAAACACTCAAGTGTTTTCCCAACTTTGAGACAGTTGCCAGGAATAGTTTCTTTTTATATTTTACTTCCAATGCAAAAAAAGATGAACTTCAAGGGGCAAAATTTGCTATGTTGCCAAAAGGCTCTATCCTATATTTGCTACACAACTTGCAGACACAACTTTTCTACTACGTTATTCTATGCTTACCACATGATCAAATACAAAAGTTGCTTAACTTTGATGCTGCTCCAGCTCTTAGAATTTAAACTAATTTTTGGCCCAGAGTCTTAAGAACATAGCAACATCATGGGTAAAATCAGACTCTGGCTTTTGGTTGGTTGTTTCGGTTTTTTTAAACTTCTTTCTTTGTGCAACACAGACAAGAGTTACAAACTGTTCCTGTGCTGACAGACTATGCTCTCATCTTCTGAAATGGATGAGATTATATTATTTTTTTAGAAATACTCTGGGAAGAACAATCTGTAAAATCTCATTTTTAATGGAGGAGGAAAGTAACATGAAATATTCCCTTGCTACAAGAGTGGTAATAAGATAATATCTCCTGTAATTACAAAGCAAAATCAAGGAGCCTCCTTGATTTATTTTTCAGGTAACAGCGAAACACAGATGCATCACCAATGCTCTTTGAATAATGTAGTTAAAGCTACCTGAATCATATTTCATATCACTCTACACTGAGTTGCTAAGATTCCATTCATGCCACCTCATCTTGCTCAAGACCTTAAAATATGCATTTTATTATATATGAATATGTATGTACCTTTTATTGTATATAAGATATATTTGGCTATTCCAGGAGATAGAAAAATCACCAATAAAATCTCCCTCAATTTGGATGCTTTAAAGGGAACAAATCACTTAGAGTCCTGTAGAAGACAGAGGAAATGGTGCTGCCAGTGTCTTTTCTATAGACTTTAGTGGAATTATAAGCAGGCCCACAAGAACTCACATGGCAACAGCTACCCACTGGTTTCAAGAATGGAGGTTCAGAATCTTTAAGATCTAACAAAAAACATTCTTTTCATCTGTGATTTATGTGACCTTGTTAAACATAATTTTAAAAAATAAAATTAGGTTTAAAAGAGAGGAAAAAAAGATGATGACATAATTATTAAAGCAATTTAAAAGATTATGAGAAAATTAAACTATGGGGAAACATCTTTGAGTGTACACATATATATGTCAGTTGCTAGTGCATCTCACCTATGACATTAGATAGACACTTGAATAGCCGGAGGAAGATGAAAAGGCAGAGGTGCCTGCAATTACAATTGCTAAGAGTTTATCCCTTAATGGAGAAAATAATGAATGTACAGCATCTAGGGGGAAAAAATAATTCAGTGAAGATTTCACAGTAATTTGTATTGGGGACTGCAGCAAAGAATATAAAAAAGGAAAAGAAGAATAGCAGGAAAGAAAGATAATCACAGTTGCCCAAGAAAATGTTTATTATATCACATCCCATTTCACTCTGCCTTTACCTCCTCTCCAAATACACTGCTCACAGGTACCATTTGAATCAATCCACTTAATTTTTTTCAAAAAATTGTTAGTGTCACACTTTGTATAATGCGTTTTCCTCTCAAAGCCCTAGCTGACCAGGAAAGCAAATGAATAAGAATTATTTTTCACAGGACAACTGTGCCCTACAAATTACATTTTGACACCAGTGCCTCACTCTACCAACTATTCAGCCCCTTCAGTCATGTCCTATGTGCAGCAGATGAAAACCAGAGGACTAAGCCATGTTGGTGACAATGGAAAAAACAAGTGTATTTATCCCTTCTGGAGGATATGATCAAACTCACAATGGCTGAAGAAATTCTGTTGATTCATTCTTCATCAAAAAAGAACAAAAGTTTTTTTCCTACAAATTAATTTGTGAATATTATCTATAATTCAGAGTAGTTTTCATTTCAGTTTAGCATTAATTTCCCGTAACTCATCCTTAGCCTTGTTGATTTTTATCCTAAAAGTAGTTTCAGTGGAATTGTACCTCAGGATCACATTCTAGAAGAAAACTTGTCTCTCATCAGTTCTTTGGCTCTGATTGTCTAGTTATGATACAGAGGCCCATAAAATATTTCTGCTTTTGGCCTGTCCCTTTACCGGAACATCCTTACTCACATGCTTGTGAAGCTGCCCAGTATCCTACTGAGTCACTTCCATTTGTTGCCAGGAAGAATACTTTTGCATACATAAGCAATAATCAGAAACCAAGTTCAAACTGAGTTTTTCCAGCTGTATTTTAACTTACACAAATAAAAGCAAACTGTTCAAACTCCAGGTAGGTTGATAATGTCATGACAGCAGCACAATGCTAAAAAGCAGCCATAATAAACAGGACAGTGTTGAGCATTCTTAAATTGCAAAAGATCTCCTCCCATAGCTAGAACTTTGCATGACTGACTCCTCATGAACAGGAGGTGTCAAAGCTGAAATTCTTCAGCTACTGCTGAAGGATCTCTTCCAGCTGGGTGCTGGAAGGAGTCAGGGAATTAAGTCATTAGACTAAGTCTAATCAAGTGAGCAAACCCAAAAGCAAAATTAGCAATGCCCTCAGTGCCATATACAAAAGGAAAGAAGCCCAGAGGACAAGTAGCATGAAACAGAACTGCTGTAATTAACAAATGCAATTAACACTCATGCTAAATAGCTATGCTGAGCAGGCTCCTGTTGTGCTATGAATCCCTACCTGTGCACTATTACTGATAGTCTCTGGCCCTTTCCCATACTGCACAGATTAATTTAGTGGAAGAGTGATTTCTGGTGAACACTTCAACTACACCAGAGGACCTGCAGAAGATTAAATCATAGTCGTATAAATAGCATTTCTAAGTATTTCTGTGAAGCTGTAAAGATATTTCTATGAAGCTGTAAAGTACAACGTGGAAAGGCAAAGGAGAACAGCAAGTAGTAGATGATCAGAAAAATTGAGTAGTCTTACCTAGATGAAAACCAAACTTTCTTACTGCAATTATGCCTAAGCTGCAATGGCCAAAAGTTAACAGAAGACATCATGTACATAAAGAGTTTTAGAAGAAAATGCCAGAATGGTTACCCTCTGTAACTAACTTAGTTTTCTACCAGAGCCTGAGAAAAACTGTGCCTGTTTTGTACTGCTCTTTTGCAAAAGTTTCACCACAGTCCAGCAGCTTTTGTTCCTCGGAAGTAATGCAAATGTTTTGACGAAGTTGCGGAGCAATTTATTCGAGAAACTAAATGCTGACCTTCAGCTGATCAGATTTAAATCAGTATATGTATAATCGATACAAATTTTGATGGAGAAGCACCGTTGACTTCACCGTCCAAGTGAATTTCTACTCCAAGCAAGAGCCAACTACTGGCTGCCTAACCTCTCTCCTTAATAAGCTAAATAAAAAGCTAGCAAGGTAGGTGCTAAAAGGCAGTTCAACCTATCTCTTTTCTGCAATCTTTCGGTGTAGGAGGATCTGGCTTTGCTGCAGTTGATTGTACTAGAGTGCTTCTTTAATGTTTCAATAAGAATGAAAGCCAGAGCACAGAAAATTCATTCTAGACAATTTTTACAGTCATCTCCAAAAGGAACAGTAAATGTCCCCCATGTGAGGCTGACCCAGTTGCCCAACATTTGCCATGTGCTGTTCAGTGTTTCACTTCTCAAAACAAAATAGCTCCAGATACTCAGCCACATGTTCTGCCAGATTTGGATACCTGCTGAAACACAGCAGATAACATCCAACTTACTGAGCAAGCTACTAGTGAAAAATCTGGGTTGTCTATAATGCTAATGGCACCTCAGAATTTTTCTTCTCCTTGTGCATGGAGGAGAGGGAATGGGGAAGAACACAGTATATGAAAATCTCCCTACAGGAGTGGAATATTTTCTCAGTTTCCTCAGGTTGCCCCTGAAAGGAAGACAACATCAACTTAATACTTTCATTTCTACACTGCAAAGCAGACACTTTTGCTGCCATCCTGTGTTGATGACCTAGGCTGACATTGCACAAACAGAGACTATGAAAACCTTTCCAATTTTTGTTTAAAAGAAATCTCAAGGACCCAAATTACTTCTAACCTCACTTGCACTAAGAGATGTTGACTTGGACTAACTTGCCATACTGTGACTAGGAACACACTGAGAGGAACAACTTCCCTTGGTTGCATCGCTTAGGGAAAGCAATGGATTTGCAAAAGACACATAGGAATGTTCTCTCCAGAACACTCAGTATGCAATTGCAAACGATTTCCCAAGACAAAGAGGTAGGACAAGCCTCCTTACTGTGAAAAAAAAACCAGGAAGAAGAAATAAGACTCCTGCCCTCTATGTCAATGTATGGCCCCTAGTTTGCAAAAAACTGCAGATTGCACATTTTTCAGGGGAACTCACCACTGGGACAGAATTTCCACTCGTGACCAGAATGTGACTCAACGAACTACACAGAGAAGTAGTTCAAATGAAGAGCCTTTGTGTTTGTATACAGAGGAAGTTAGTGCAAGTCCTAGAGACTCATCTGTTCCTATATGTTTGCATTCTGCTGATCATTTAGCATAATTGTGTGCAAGAAATAAGGTCTGTATGTCTGCTGAAACTGAGGAAAAGGTCACAAGAAGTTGGGTGGAAGCAAGAGAATCATATGTGACACAAAGATGTGGGCACATAGTGTAGGAATGTGAAAAACACTTCAGCTTTGTAAAAGGATACGGTCTGGAGTTCCTAGTTTGGGCACACAGGTGGAAAGGCATAGGCTACAGGGCTGGGTTTATGCCTTCTGGCTCATGGCCATATGAAATACTTAAGTTTCTAGATGCAAAAGCAGTGTCCAAGTCTCTACTACAACTAATCAGTGCAGTATTCTTCACTCATTGGAACCAGCATTTGAATTCTTTTGACATTCATACTCAGAGAGATTTTGTTTACCATACTTATTTCAACCTTACTTGGATTTTGCCCATTATTTTGATAATTTATTACAAGGCAGATTTCTTTGCCCAGGTATGGGATTATCTCTGTCTATCCCACTGGTATACTTTGGGTGATATAATACAACAAGGAGCCCTAGCTATTAACCCTCTAGCCAGCACCTCAGTGATTTTATTGGGAGAATGCAGCTGAATTACACAACTGCTTATCCTTCACTGTCATCTAAAACTTCCCTTTATATGTGCCCAGAAGGCAGATAAAAATATCCTACAATTTTTTTGAGAGATAACTTCAAAGTGGTTCAGCCACAAAGCACTACTGCAGTCTCTGCTGGTTTGCTCCTTACCAGAGGATCTCTTAAAAACACAGCAAGAAGCCTGCTGGGGAAATGGCCTGTGAACTACTGCTCCCTTCCTCAGACTTGCTCGCCTCCAGGGAGATGATGTGGAGGGAAGATTTGGGGCTCAAAATGAAACTGTGGGATTAGCTGCAGTGGTTTTCCTGTGACAAGGACATGCAGTGCATTTGTAGGTTCTAGACATGCTGTATCAAAGGGTGGTTTGCAACAGAACTACTAAAACTGGGGTGGGCAGCTGTCTGGGACTAACACCTGGCAAGAAGTGAGAAGCATATAGAACTGGGTACAACTGCAGTCATTCCAATTAAAACTGCAGTAAAGACCTGACAAAGTGCAGACACTATTTCCATTGGGCAAATACTGCAGGGAGCAAGTGGCACACCAGGAATATTTAATATTTGTATGAAGCTTTTGTTTAAAAAAATGTAGAATGTGTCATTGCTGATAGGGATATTGAATAGCTCCCACTGCTGTGATGCAGCTGTAATCTCTGCTGATGAAAAGTAGTAGCTCTAAATTGTTGAAGCATAGAGCGGATCAGCACTAAAACACATTTTCTCCCTGAAGACTGCAGCCTATTGAATAACAAAGGTTTGTTAGTTGAAGTCTCTTGCAATCAACCCTGGCATGAAGTACGCATTCCCAGTGCCAGCTGCTGTTAACATATTAACAAGAAAACTGATTTCTTGGATGTGAAAACATCAGGTGCTGAATTTCCTCATTTACCCTTTTCTACTAGTATAGAACTCTCTGCATATGAAAATACTGTTTGCTAAAAATAGTATTAGTACTAAATGTGGAATAAATGCAAATAAATAAAAATAATTTTGAAATTATTTTCCAAAGACATACAAAACACACCCAAGCCCCCTACCATTTTATCCATATTTAAGGACATTTATATCTAGGGCTGCACAGTGTTTCAACAAAAACTGGTGTTTGCTGAACATGCAAATAGCTTCACAAAGTTAGCAGCATAAGAAAAAAAAAAGTCACTTTTTAATTTGATAAATGCTTCTTGATGTCAGTTACACATTACTGATTAAAAAATGTAATTAGAGAGCAGCATGATGTATTTATCTTAAAGAGCTCACTATTCCAAATCTGTAATTAACAGAATGGTTAAAAGGAGAGTGTGTACTAAATGAAGAGACAACAGCATAAAAGCAGACCTGAATTTATCTGGAATAAATTTATCTGAAAACAGCTTCAGTAAAAAGCAGCCTCAGTCCTGGGATGTTCAACCAAGCTAGCTAATTAGCCCTGCAAAGACAGGGCAAAAAGACTATTTAAAAAGGAAGCATGATAAGGAAACTTTTAAAAAGGCAATATAAATCTCTCAACACAAATGAGATGAGAATTCATTTTCCTTGTGGCACTCTCTACAGGTCCTGAAAGTGCCTGCTGCCGGCAATGAATGAAATAAAAGGGGAGGAGGGAGAACAGAAAGAGGTGTTATCTTACCAACCAGTGGACGGAGCTTATTGCTCCGCTCCCTTCATGACGCTGGGAACTCACAAGCCTATAAAATGTGCCTTGGCTCCCAGTCCCCTTCTCCTTCAGCAAAACCAAAAGCAAGAGGTGTCTGTGCAGAGGAGGAAAGGTGATGCCGTTCTGCTCAGAGGTAGCTCTCCTGACTCAGGTGGTGCTGCATCTCTGAGTTTGAACAGCCTAGATGAAGCTTTTTCTGAAAGATCTCTACTGCCCAGTACCTGCTGTGCTACCTTGCATCCTTTTTTAAGCTCTTTCCTCTTCTTACCTGTTGCTAGGGACTTTGAAAGGTTGGGAGAGGGAGGTGGCAGAGGTGCATCATTGCTAGAAGAGAGGAGAGCAACACCCAAGATGACTTCTGTCCCCACAGCCAACTGGAACATGACTATGAGTAGCAGGTGGAACATGAGCCTTGTGGCAGCAGGCGATGCCTGGAGAGAGATGCTGGGAGTTCCAGTTGGAAACGCTTCTGCCCCTGTAGCATCTTCAGCAGCCAACTTCTCCAATCAGTTTGTGCAACCCTCTTGGCGCATTGCCCTGTGGTCTCTGGCTTATGGTAGCGTGGTGGCAGTTGCTGTGTTTGGAAACCTCATTGTCATCTGGATTATTCTGGCTCACAAGCACATGAGGACAGTGACTAATTACTTCCTGGTGAACCTGGCCTTCTCCGATGCCTCCATGGCTGCTTTCAATACCCTCATCAACTTCATCTATGCTCTGCACAGCGAGTGGTACTTTGGAGAGGCCTACTGCCGCTTCCACAACTTCTTCCCCATCACAGCTGTCTTCGCCAGCATCTACTCCATGACAGCAATAGCTGTGGACAGGTGAGAAAAGAGAGGGAAAGTTTAGGGGCAAGAGGCTGAGATCAGATTCTCTGCTGAAATAAAAATACAGAGATAATAATCTTGAAGTGATGAGAGGCAGAGCCCTCAACAGTTCGTCAGTTGTGCCCCTCTGCACTTCTTTCAGATTGCTTTCTTACGTTGTTTTTCTCCTTGTCTTTGATCTTTCTCCTTCACCCTCTCATTGGTTTTACTCTGCTGCTTTCAATTATGACAAATACTTCTACCCTCTGACTTCATCTGCTCTCTGTGCTCTATCTTTTAATAGTTATTCTGCAACAGCAGACATGCTCAGGGTTTTACTTTCCCCTCTGTGAAAACAGTAACTGTCCCTCAGTTGAGGTCATCTAATTCACACTGATAAGGAGCTGTAGAGATTTTGTGAAGGGAGAGGATTTCAAATTTCCCTCCTCTTTTTATATCTGCAGCTGGCAGAGGCATTTTCCTCCTCCTCAGAAATCACTTTAGACTCTTTTTAATAGCTCTTGTCGCAGACGGCTCTGAGCTGTTCGGTTCCTTCTGATTTTAACTAATGAGACCATTTGCATTGCCATCTGTGCATATCTAAGGTCTGGTAGGAACATGGTTTCAAAGTGCTTGCTTTTTTTCTAATTACTTGCAGCAAAAACAAGCCTTTGTAACTCTGAAAGAAAATAGGGCAGGGGAAAACTTTACCTTCGTGCTCTTGATAATAATGGAACAGGACAGCTGTAGTCTTTATACAGTAAAGGGGAGATGTAGCTGTCAGATTCTGAACAGAGATGCTTTAATGGACCATCTTTCTCAGAAGGTGCTGAGAAATTAAGTGAATTTAGGCAAGGTGATCACAATTAAGGCACAATTATTCATTTTGCCTTAACTGACCTGGCAGAACTGCAGCATTTCCCAGTGATGGTAGTTAAGAATTTGTGAGGTTTAATCCATCTTCTGAAACATTATTTCTCATTTCCAGGTGCCAAGATTGGGGAACACATTGTTTTGCCTTCTGTTTCTGCTATAGACAAGTTCATAATGTTTTTTTGTTGGCTCAATTAATTACAAATTTTAGGTGGCATTCTCAGCCAGATGCATTTCTGTTCCATAAAGCTAAAAATGAAAGATAAAATGAGATTCTTAGCAACTCTTCTACCTCTCTGCTCTGGGGATGAGACACAGTAGGGAATCAGTACACTTTCCTCCTGCCGGTAATGTGTTTTGTTCCCAGCTGTTGCTTCTCATTAATAATGGAGGAGGCGGTGTAAAGCCAGTGATAGTATCTTTAACTGGGCAAAGATTTCTTTCATTGCCAATTTGGGATTATTTTAAGATTCCTACCTAGACTGAGGCTTTCAGAAAGATAAAAATGTTTTAGCTGATGCTGGGGATTTATCTGTTATTGCTGCAGCAGATCATGTCATTAGCTGAGTAGTTCCTAGGATGCTCTGAGTGAGCCTTTTCCATTTTTCTGGCAAAAACATACTCAGAGCTGTAGTACTACCTTGACAGTTCCTAAATTTATGCTGGGAAACTGGAAATGAAGGTGAATACAGTTCTTTTGGAATCCAAAGGGTGCATTTCCAGAGTGAGTGAAAAGTAGCTCTGCTCCATACTGACTGAAGTGCAATAGTCAGACAATACATTGCAAATGTTTTCCTCGGTTTAGGAACGTGAGACACTGGTGCTCAGGAGTGAATCAGTTACTGCTATTACTCACTGTGATCTCTCCCATCTGAAAACTCATGGAGAAATCACAATTTCCACCCCACCGCATCTCCAAGCTCATTTGCCCCCAAAGAGAAATCCAAATCTCCCTTGTGTATAGGTGAGCTCTCTGTAGTACTAAGGAGCCCGCAGCAGCCTATCCCTCCTTCCCTATTCACATGGCTACTCCTCCTTTTGTGCCAAATCACACTCAACACGGTTCAATACCTTAACCATTTCCTGACTGCGTCTGTAGCACACCTCTACAGAATAAAAGGGAAAACTGAAGGTCAGAGCAAAAACCCAAGAAACATCTTTGGAGGCCTCAGATCTGCTACGAGGACATTTTTTAAAACTGATTTCTGGTTAGCATCTGTAGAAGTTCAGCCAATGCTTCAGATAGGACACTCTTCTTCAGTTTTCACTCATCCTTACACATTCATGTTCATTTAAATTATTACTTTTTAAAAGTTACATATTAGGATAAAGCCACTGAGGGAACTGGAATTATGGGATCGTATCAGATGATTTTCCAGTAGAAATTAAGATCCTCAAATACTGAAAGATCATGGGTTGTAATTCACTAAAAGGTATGCTGTGATAAGCTCCACTGATAGTTTTAGAACATTCAAGTATTCACAGTATGAGTCTCCATGAGTCTAGACATCACTTATGAGAGGTCACAGGCTATACACATTTCCTTTCACATCTGGTTCTGTAGGCCTTGTTTAAGTTGTGTGCACTGTGAAGTCACTGGGCTGACACAGACTGCTGTAGAATAGGCAGTTAGTTCCTCTAGTGGAGTGTGCTGCATCTCCAGCTGAGGATGAAAGTATCCAAGACTGCTGTATGACCACCTGGTAATCAAACTAAAATGGATGTGAGTTTGTTCACTCTTCTGTCCACCTCTTCCTGGTGGTCTTTTTTCCCTGTCTTCTGCCGCTTTTCCGAGAGGCAGTTTACTGCAGAGATGTCACAGGTAGCTTTGACCGAGTCAGCTGAAATATCAGAAGCAGCACAGATTTTACACTCTACTGTTTCATAGACATTCATCCACTTGTTCTTCTATAGCTCATGCCATACAGTACCACAGTTACATTGCATCCAGTGCAATAGCTCCTTCAGCTGCCTTATGGACATAAACTTTCAAAATAGCCTAATCTAAACCAAATGGAGGACAGTTCTAGAGCAAATAAGCTCTTGCCACTGGCCAGTGCATCATCCTAAAAGGCCATGTGTCCTAACTCCACCTGTGCCTAGTGGCTCTGGCACAGTTCTCAGACATATTGAAGGCAGTAACTGAGGCAGAATTTAAGCCATCCAGCTCTGGCCTTTGAAGAGCCAGTATCCCTTCCTACTAATTCTTAGCATGCAAAAGAAGTGGCTCATCTATGCGGGCAATTCATTTCCAAACCCAAGATCACCACATCATGCAAGCAGTTCTGTGTGTAGGCCTGGAAATTCTCTGCAGATATCTGAGAGCTAAAGTGGAAGCTTGGAGACATAGCAATATAGCATAAAATAATCTGTCTCACAGTAGAGCACTTTGTATATTTTTATACATTTTCTCCCTGTTATTAGCACATCTAGATTGTGACTTCCTCAGTTATTGTTCTCACAGCAATTCTATAATGATTTCCTCATTTCAACAAGTTTAACTCTTTATAAAAGCAACTGCTTTGGAATTAAACATGATATTCTAACAATGACAGTGACTAGCTGCTGATCCTGTTCACTCTTAACCATTTCTTTTCTGCCTAGGATGCAAACAAACTTTTGGTCTTTGGAGAGCTATTACACACATATTAGATTTGTATTTCATACAAACATAAATAAAATTCCGTTTATGATACATCAGTGTTCTGCCTTACTGCAAAACAGCCTGCAAGGCTAACTGCTGCTTAACATAGGTCAATATAGTGGCATCAAGGAGACCTACATAACTTTCTTTAACAAACCATTAGGAAAGGGGGAAAGTATGGATCTGATATAATCCTTTCTAAAGATCAGATTCCACTAAATGTTAACCATCTATCATACCCTCATACTCCACAAAAATTCCAGCTCATTTTCAAAGTCAGCTACTTGCAGAGTCAAAGGTACTATAATAGAAGAATAACAAAAAAGTCCAGTGTTAAAGAGAATTCCACTTTCACGAACTGTTTTTTTTATCATAAAACTTTCCTCATGTGTTGTGTTGATGTAAGCTTTGAAGCTGTTAAAATTTTCTGCCTCAGTGAGCCATTTAGAATAAAGTCCAATAATTAGCTTCAAATTAGGAGATTGCCAGAGTAAATCGCCATTTTTAAAAGTTAAAACTTTGTCATGTCCCGAAGTCCCATAATGATTTCAATAATAACATCACCTTTCCCCCCCTTTTAGGTCCTTCCAACAGAATGAAATGCCCTTCATTCTGACCTACAGCCTGATACAGAACTTTATTCTATGCTCATCTAGTCCAACAGAGGCATTACAAAACTTCCTCTTTGTATTTATTCCACAGAATTGTATCTGTGGATACATTTTTTAAAAAGGAATAAGGCTATTAAAATTCGAGCTAAAAGACAGGTAAATTAGCACTTACCTCTGGTACCTCAGACAACTAGCAACTATGACTACAGAGCATCATGCTGCTGACATGCTGACATTAAAATAGAGGGTTTAAAAAATTTGATTGAAAGATCAAATAATCAAGCAACTTGCAGCAGAATGAGAACCAGAATGCCAGAGTCATGGTCCCAGCTTTCTCTTTCTCAGCACCCCTACACTCACTTTTCTGAACATCAGGTTCAAACTGAAATTTACCTTTACTAATAAAACATTAAATAACTAGAGAATCTCCATGTTTCAGAATGCGATTGATTCTCTTTTCTTTTGGTTGCCCTTCTCATTTCTTTTTAATAAGCTTTCTCAAGTTTCCATAGTTCCCCCTTTTTAAATGAAGCATACCCTAACAGCTTGATTTCACTCTTTTATTATTTCTGCAGAGAGGTTAAAACTAGCTCTAGTTTAAACTCTAAAGAATAATAATGTTTAGTCCTGACGGCAGACACTAGTCAAGACTAATTCAAGAGCTCCTTGCTTACTTTGGGATCCTCCTTGTAGATATTCCATAGAGCAGTCATTAACGGTGACCACAAACATGTGTGATGTCTACACAGAAGTCACTGGTATCTTCTATTACTACTACATTAGCTGCTACCACAGCCACCTGACTTCTTTTGGTATGTCTCCATTTTAACTCTGAATCAGCTGAGTCTCTTTCAGAATCATACCTGGAGTTTCAAACCATAAAATTTTATAGCATTGATTAACATATTTGTTTTCATTTACTTGATTTTAAACTATATTTAGTAACCTTTTTTTCCCCCCCTCCTCTTCCATAACCTCCTCTCATTTTTTATGAATCTTACTACAGGTGTTATGTTCCTCCTACCTAGTTTCTAGCACGCCTATTACACCACTTACTTTATTCAAAACTCAGTTTTCCAGTTTCCCATCTTATTTCTTAGACTTCTAGTATGTCTACATAAGCAGATATATACTGGCTGGTTTTCTATTTCTCTGTGATGTTGTTCAGTTATTGAAGGCTATTAACAATCACTCTATACACTCCCTAGGCTCCAGCATAAGTAATATGATACAAGCTTGTAAAAGAAGACAGTTACGAGACATAAATGCATGATTCAGTTTATCAGAGAAAATCTGAATTCATTGTGTGTGTCCACACAGATCCTCAAAACATCAGTTAGGCTCTTCATTCTCTTCAAGTGTATGTTGGAAGAGCAGATATTATTGCCAAGAAGTAGTACCGCATGCCCTGTAGAGGAATCTGTTACTGAAATTATGAAGCAGGCAGTTGATACATAATAAAATGTAGTCTTGCCAGTAGGATATGTTTTAGTATCTGTCTCTGTATGAGTTCCTGTTTCTCAGACAAAATGCTCAAGGCCTTCACACACCATAAACATTTCAAACTGTTACTTCTGGCAAATTATACATGACCATTTCAATGCAGAATAAGATTATCTGAATTGGGAATTAAGCCTCTGTTACTTCTCCTGTATGCTCAGAAACACTGAAGTATAGGGAAATGTATATGTGAAAAATTTACCTCCAGTATGTCTAGCATAGGTTGGGGTATGGAGTGCACAGGGTCTGACCCCATTTTGTAGGCATGTGGCAGCAGTTTCAGCAAAAAAATGTGGACCAAGAAGATGTATACTGGTACTTGCATTCTTGTACATGTGCTTGGTCAATGCATAGAGGCTTCAGTAGTGACAGGGAGGAAATCTGTACCACCTAGCCAGATGCCATCCTGTGCACAGAGCTCAGCTGAAACAGAACTGCAGTCTTTGCCCCATCTCACACTTCCCTCAAACTCTGATATCTCGAAGTAAATGGTTTCCATGTTAAAGGAGAGAGAATTTGCGCTGAAGTCTGCGGAGAGACAAATGAACATAGGAACAAGAAAGCCATCCATCTTTTTGTTTTTATTTTCAGGTCTGTTATGCTTTACAGGCTATTTTCCCAAGAGAGACCTCCCACTCATATCTGAGAATATAGCTCCTGTAAACTCACTATGCTGGATTTTTCGACAAGATGACATTTTATTGTTAGCTTTAGCTGCCTCTGGTATCACACAGCTACACAAAACGCTACCTGCTGTACCCCCAAACTAAAGTTCAATGTAACTTCTTTTAAATCCCTTTTTTCCAAACTAATGGATGACTTCATAATCATGACTTCATGAATCAGCCTTTGTCACTGCATATCATGCTTTTAATTTTTTTCACTGTTATTACTTCTATTACTTTGCCAATAAAACAGAAGAGAATATAGAATTCAAATAGGAAATCCCCAAATTTGTACTTTAAGGAGAAGCACATCCTATTTCTGGGCTGAGTATCTAGGCTACCCTCTGAAAAATACTACTACTCAGAACCGAAGAGAAAGAGTTGAACAGGAGAGCATTAAAGGTTCAGAAATCAAGAGGAGAGACATAAAGGAGCCTTTATGACTTGGGAGCCCAAAATTATTTTCTTGGTTTTACAATACTCTTTCTTTCTGAGAAAAGAGGTGAAATAATTCCTGCACAACACCCTGATGCAATGGCTACAAGATTCAGACTGTCAGAAATACAGGAAAAAGAATCCATGTCTTGCCACTATACAAACTCATAATAGTCAGGCAAAAAGAATCTTTTTGAGGTTTGGTCAAAATCCATGACAGAATTACGTTATCAATAACATACTGAGGCAGCCTCAGTATAGATTATGTTTTCCCTCTTTGTTTTTCATGGAGTAAATATTATATTTAACAAGCTGCTTTCAAAAGATGCAGTGGAAAAAAGAAGAGAGGTTGATAAGCCAATACCTCGAGGTGTATAAGCAACATTTACAACAGTGACTAACCCCATGTCTTCTTGCTCAAAGCATGAAACAACATCTGACAAGTTCAAACCATATGTTCAAATGAGAAGTTAATCTTAGACAGTCTGAGCCTTAAATCCATTTACTCAGTGCTCTTATTCATAGCTTAAGGAAAACTGTTAGAAGATATATCTGTGGTTTACTATATAATGTAGCCTGAAGTCAAGGGTTGAAGCTGGGTTTTGTGGGGGTTTTTTGGTTGGTGTTTTTTAGTTTTTTGGGTTTGTTTGGGGTTTTTTTTGTTGTTGTTTGGTTGGTTTTTTGTTGTTGGTGGTTTTTTGTTTTGTTTTTTTTTAATATCACTGGCTACATGTATGCATTTCTGTCTGATTTACCAATCAGGACAGAAATTTGTACCATTCACATAATTATGTTTACCTAAAAGAAAATTATTTCTAAAAAAAACGAAGGCAGAAAGAAGGAGGAAGCCATTCAGATGGCAATGTTAGAAATGCAGGCAGTAACAGAGTGGGTTGTAGTTTGTGCAGACGGAGCTGGGTTTGCAGAACTTGCATTAATATTGGCCCTTGATAGTCTAGATATACTATATTCAAAGAGTAAGAGAAACAGAAGCACTTGAGGGTAAGTAATTTTGTGAGACAGACCAAAGAAAAGTCTTATCTCTTCTCTATCACTATGCATAAGTACAGAACATATTGCATAAAATCAATTATAGACAGACAACAACCTAGCCTATTATCAGTTACCAAAGTGTTTCTCAAATAGAAAGCATTGCAGTGTTTATAGAACAAAATAGAAATAGAAATAGAAATAGAAATAGAAATAGAAAGCATTGCAGCTACGCTGAAGAATTCCAATATTTCTATTTTAAGGAACTGGACACTAGCCCTCATTTCAGAAAAACTGCAGTGTTACTCTGCTCAAAACACAGCAACGCTGGGACATGTGCCTCTGGGTAAATCAAGGCCAAGTTATTCCTCAGAGATATTGCCCACTGATCTCTCAAACCACACAATGTGTTTGTTTGCCGTCAAACTGTGCTGTTAGGTTTAGTATAGAACTGTGTAACAGTGACACTGTTTGCTGTAGAACCTTCTGGCCACCAAAACCAGTCTTATTCAACAGTCAGGGTCAGTCCTAGAAAAATGCCTGTAGGCACTCTTGCTGCAGAGAAAGGCAGACTAAATTAATGAATACAGACCACTTCCACAAGCAAAGACAAAGCCTTGCTCTAGCAGGCAGAAGATAAAGATTAAAGAATACTGAAGTTAAAGATCTGATTTTCATCATGCAAAAAAACCAAAAAAACCAAACAACCCAAACTAAAAAATCTCGCAGTTCGTTCCATCCTCTTCCACCTGACAGATCTTCTGTAGGATTTTCCACAATGTTTTAAATAAAGGCAGAGAATTATTGCAATTTCCCTGCCTATGTTTCCTAATTAATAGTTGATTCCAAATGCAAAGTTTGAAAACCAGTTTCTGTTTAGAGGAAAAACAGCATCTGTGTATTCATGAAAGAAGCTCACTCTGCTGCACACTGTTGACAAGCCACTTACATACAAGCATTATCATTTTCTCTGTCTCTTCCTTTTTCAAGCCCAAATTTCCTCTTACAATCTAAGGCTGAATTGATTACTTTTTTCCCCCCATTTGAGTTTATAAACACACTGTAAATATGTGACACAAATCACTTAGGATGATTAAAGAGTTCCAATTGTGTCTCCAGATGGCATTTGTAGGATGCAATTTTGAACATCATTTTGTTTTAAAAATGTCTTATGTATTTTTGCTATAATTTCCTAAATGATGTGTGAAAGAGGGAAGACTTTTCCTGCCTATTTTAGTTTATGCTGTTTTACAAAAAGACAAATTGGGAATTTTTTTTTTTTCCAATCTTTTCTGCTATCAGGACCATCACACAAACTTCAGAATGTTTTCTAGTACTTTTCAGCTATTTGTTTCTTATGTTATTTTCAAATGGTAAAAGAGCCTCACGATTATGCTGTCATTATAACCACTGGCTTAAAGAGTTTATCACTGCTATTCAAATGAGGACTGCCTCTGTTACCATTTCAGAGAAAACAAATTTTCCTGATTTGATGAACCCAAGAAACAAGTCCCAAACAGTGAATTGTAGACTCCAGCAGGAAACTAGATCTGTTCTGACCCCAGCAGATAAGAAAACAGTCTTGAAGGAAAAGAACATTCCAATAAGCAGACCATGATGTCCCAGACATTATATCTTGCTGTCTGACTGACTTCTCACCCATGTCATTGGAAAGACTGATGCTGACTTTAACGGTAATTAGCTATGGACAAAGACTGACACAAGCCAAAGCTGAAAGAGAAGCCGTGGCAGTGGGATACAGCATGATCACAGAAAACAAACAAACAAACAAAACAAATTAAAAACCCCCATGATTGTAGTGATGAAACTAAAGTGCTATCTAAAAATGCTTGAGTGTTACGTAGAATATGGTGTAGATGCTTCCTGATCCACATTCTTTCAAGTCTTGGCTTGAGTCTCTACCTGCAAGTATTTAGATCCCTAGATTTCTAAATGTCCATATTCCATCTTGTATCTTGTGTTTATGTTGCATGGGGTAATAATGGCTTCTGCTATTCGTGATAAAGGAGCATAATGAGTTAATTTTTTTTTCAGTTTATATGTAATTGATATTCAGCATCCCTGCTTTATTGTGTGGAACAAGCTATCTATGACATTTCAGCAGCTCCCACTGGAGTAAGAAAGCATTAGGAGTCCAATTCTGAAATCAAATGGCCCCAGCAAGAGCCCAGAGCCCTTTGTTTGGCAGGGGGTCCCATTGATCCAGCCTGGTGATTGACTGAACAGTAAATGGCCAAAGACTGGAAGACAAATTGGCATAGCACCTAACTAATGTTCATGTGGCTACAGAACACTTTTCAGTGGTGTAACAAGTCTTCAGTTGCTTGTAGCCATTATAAATCTTCCTTCACCTGAAATGCCTACCATCTCTAGTGGTTTTGGTTCTTTCTTATCAAGAAACAGAGGTGTAGTCCAAAGCCTGTGTATAAATAGCACAGAATGTGGCAGAGCTACATGGCCCTTAGCGCTTGCCACTTTCACTGATTTCAGGACTGAATGAGTTCAGGCCACTTGAAAGTGCAGTAGAGAGCCAGAACAGTCATTAAGACACGTGACAGCAGAGCATCAGAAAAGTCTTTGTGTTTCTGTGGCACACTGTTTATGGTTGGGTGATAACAGACAGAACAACTCTGGGAATTCTCTCCCACACACTTGCAGAGGCAAAGGGGCTTGCCACCACAGAGCCCTACATTTTGCTTTTCTATTACTTCTGCCTCCCTGGCAGTATCTACCTTTACATCACTTCAGTTTCCTTTCTTATTCTCCCTTCTCTCAACACAGTTTCTATCTGCTGTTATCCTACCAATTTATCTTTCTTTGCTTTCCCTCCTATTAGTTTCTCATTACTGTTGTTTCACTTCTATTCATATTTTTGCATTCAGCAGTTTCCCAGTCTCAGTTATTTTGCTTTTGCTCCAGATCCTCCATTTCATCATTTTTGCTTTCATTCCTGGCCTACTCACACAATTCTCTACTTTCTACACCATGTTCAGCACCATTCAGACAGCACATCTGCTGCTCCCCCTTGTAACTGGCACTTTGTTGTACAAAAGGTATGTAAAGATAACAAACAGAATAAGGAAACCAATCAGACTTAATGACAGAGTTGCACCATAAAAGACAACAGTTGTCAGCCAAGGATAGCTGGAATATAAAGAGCAATATCCTGCAGCATACACACACATTATCCCACACTCAGCCTCCTCACCTCCCTAATTTTCTCACAGAATCAGGTTGGAAAAGGCCTTCGAGATCATCAAGTCCAACCTATTGCCAACATTATCTAATAAACTAAATTATGGCATTAAGTGCCACATTCAGTCTTTTCTTAAATGCTTCCTGGGATTGCAACTACACAACCTCCCTGGGCAGCCCATTACCAATGGCCAGTTCTCCTGAGCCTGGAACACCTAGCCTATGCTAGTAGGAGCTTTCTTTTCTTACGTAAGTATACTTGCAAAGAGGACAGAGACCAAAGGCAGGGCCAACTGAAAAATTAACTCCTTCAGACAGACAAACCACTTATCACATTAGGTACAGGTAATGGCAAAATAACATTTCCAACAAATACAATTGAAGGCAGGAATGGCTAAGCCTCCTTTGCAAATGATAGCTAATAGTGCAGGAATTACTCAAGTCTCTTCTGGACTTCTTTAGGCTACAGAGATTAACATCCAGTTGCAGTGCAGCTACAGAAGCGGTTTTTTTAACCTCCAACTGAGAGTCATTCCACATTTTCCATAATATCCTTAATTATGGTAATGATGGCTTCTCTAGGAAAATGCTACGGAGCTTATATGATGAATTTGAGTGAGTGTAACAATTGCAGCTATAAAGCAATAACTCACTGTGTTAATTAAGCAATTTTGTCACTAAATCACTTAAGGAACAAGTTAGATACTTCATTGTAATTGTTAGTGTACTAGCAGAGTAGAATAAATTAGATTTGTTATAAAAACTCAGTAGAAGAGAGCTGTCAATACTCCCTGGTCAGCTAAGTCCTTCTTGCACAAAGGCGTTATTGAGGCTCCTCCACCTCCTCCCCCTCCTCCCCATCTTGTTTGTCAGAATGACTGCCTGCTACATTTTTGTAATCTATCTTGTGCAAAAGCTAGGCTGTTGGTTTAGCGCTTAAATTTCAACAAAAAAGGCAAGTAGCCTGCTTTTTATCTGATCCTTGTCCTTTGACTTACCTCGCTCAAGACAGCCAATAATTAGCATTTCCATCAGAAGAGCTATATGAGTCATTTCACACAAGCAATCCACATCTTTCAAGGGTAGTCACCAGGCAGGGAGATGAAACAACAGAATTACTGCTGATACCTATTGAGAACAAGAGTAATATAACTGAGCATATGAATAATGTGACTGTAATAGAAATCTGACAATAACACACAAAATAATATCAATGTACAATCTGAAGAAAACTAGCAATTCAAAGACATTATTCTGAGCTAGGATGAAATACCTTAAGAAACCCACAAGCATGTGAAAATTATAACTTGTTTATGGGTTATCACCTACTACAGGTAAAGATAATCATAGAATCATAGAATGGTAAGGTTAGAAGGGACCTCAAGGATCATCTAGTTCCAACCCCCTGCCATAGGCAGGGACAGCAAAAACATGGTTAGATGCCACGAAGTAGGTGGCAGTGCCTTAATCATATGCATGTTGTATAGGCCACGAGGGCCTCTTCCATCCTTATCAAGGGGACTGCTAACCGAATCAAGCATTCTGGCAGGCCATGCTCACACTAGCTCAGTTTGAAAGACAGGGCTCATGACTACAGACTTACCTTCATTACCAAGCTATATTCATTCTTTGGAGGAGAAGGAAACTAGGGCATAGAGAGCAACAATCCAATCAATGTCTACTTCCATGAAATTTTCTGTTCTCAGGACAAGACATCCTGCACTTGAATGGTTAGAATGTAAAACCAAAACCAGCAGTTTATCTGAAAAAATAGAAAAGCAGGTAAAGGAGAGAGGAACAAATTATCTTGTGAGAAAAAATATGTCAGTCTGGCAAAAACAATGCCAAATGAATAGGTTTGAAATTCTAGATATAGAAATTGATGATTCAGAACTGAAATTATTTTAGATTACTCTAACAGCATTTAGATGCTTTAAAGTAGTAGCACAGTTATTAGGCCTACTAGAGGCTGAGTAACTCTGATGGCAGATGTTGGATTTATTGTATATTTGATGGCTAAATATAAATAGTTATTTTTGCTAAGACAACTATCTATTCTATAATCACTGTAACAGATTAATGACTTAACCCATGACAATTACCTATCTCACAAGTGTGAAATTTCCAAAAGGAAGATCTTGAATTAAATTTCTTTAGTAGAGCAAGTAAATATGAATGGAGATAATTATTTAAACAAATTCTTAGAAGTGTTGGCTTATGAATATTAGTACTATAGGCTCGTAGTTGGTATCTGCACTTAAATATTTTGGCCAAGACTGCCTAGAACCTAGGTGTGGGCAAATAGGACACACTAAAGTAACTATTAGAACATGTCACATCATCCTTCATTTTACATGTGTGCTGTTCTTCTAATTGCAGCAGAACAGAACTTATTCATCCAACAAAAAGGTTGATTCGAATCAGTGGCAGAATTTGAGTGCAATTCAAATTCTTCCTGGGTTTGGAAACACAGAGCCAACTGTATAGGTTGCTGGAGCATCTTCAGAGGAGGGCAATGAAGGTGGTGAAGGGTCTAGAGAAGAAGTCTTTAGAGGGACAGCTGAGGGAACAGATTGTTTAGTCTGGAGATGAGGAGGCTGAGGTCAGACCTCCTTGTTCTCTACAACTACTTGAAAGATTGTAGGTGGGGGAGGTGGGTGTCCAGTCTCTTCGCCCATGTAAGAAGCTATAGGACAAGAAATGGCCTCAAGTTGCAGAAGGAGAGGTTTAGGTATTAGAAAAAAAATCGTTACTGAAAGAGTGGTCTGGCACTGGAATGGGCTGCTCAAGTAGGTGGTGGAGTCACCACCCTTGAAGGTGTTAAAAAAACAACTTGTACACACAGAACTTGGTTTAGAACATGGTTTAGTGAGCCTAGTGGTGTTGGGGTGATAGTTGGACTTGATCTTAAAGGTCTTTTGCAACCCTAATGATTCTATGATGCTATAAAAGGGTGCACATGATCTAAAGCCAAGACAGAAGATAAGAACACAAAAAACAAACATTATGAATGTCTTTGAAACTTTTTTAATCTATGAACATCGAAAGGGTAAACATAGGCAAGAAGGATAACAGTAATTGCATATTAGTGTCCCTTTGCAATAGGATCTACTAATCTATGCTTGCTTGCATATAATTAATTCTCTGAGTATAAAGTAAGCTGATTTTCTCAACTTCTAAGCCCCCCAGCAACAGCATGCATCTACTAAGGCTGATGAAACAAACTGATTTTCTTTCCCACATCTTGCCCTCAGTGCCTATTACTGCCTAAGTAATTTTCCATACAAAAAAATAACCTCTGAATCTATCCCAAACCATCTATATATGAGGTAGAAATGTACAGAAAGAGTAGATGAAGAGCCATAGTACATCATAGAATGATAAGGTTGGAAGGGACTCATAGATCATCTAGTTCCAACCCCCTGCCATAGGCAGGAACATCTCCCACTAGTACAGATCACTCAAGGCCTCATCCAATCTGGCCTTGAACACCTCCAGGGAGGGAACATCCACAACCTCCCTGGGAATCTGTTCCAGTGTCTCACCATCCTCACTGTAAAGAACTTACATTTACTTAAGGAATTGCACTAAGTAAGTATAAAATAGCACGAAGAGGGAAGCAACACTGAAAGCTCTGCAAATCCTTTACACACGGAGGCTGACGTAGGTGTGGTTTGACTTTTTAACTGTATTTAAAAGCTGAAACAGAGGTAGCCAGGGGCAATTATGAGGCATGAAGTCTGAAGCCTTACAATGGAAAAAAGAGGACCATTAGGAGATCAGTGATAGAGTCCAATAATCTGGCCAAAGATGATCAGACAACTGGACATGCCTACTGTGAAAGAGAGTGGAAATAAATAGGTCATAAGTATTCTTTAGCAATAGGTTTGCTTCTTCCAGAATTACTACTAATCCCTGTGGCTGACTACAAACTTTAAAGTGATCTAGACATTTTCCTAGAAATCTGGAAAACTCATTGGTAAAACATTCAAGCTGGCATTCACATTCAACCCAATTTCCTATTTGCTTAGCTCTTTTCATATAATATGAAAATTTAAAACAAAAATGGAGCAAAATTTTAAAAAATCAGACAAAATGAACCTCGAAACAAACAAATAAATCCAAATAAAACAAACTCAAAACACAAGGAAACACAGAAAATACTGTTTTTATTTTGTTAGTTCCATTTTGACTTGCCCTGGTTATTCCTGAGGAGCTTCTAAATTATTGCTATTCCAATTCCGATTTCAGAAAAGCAATGATCTGGAAAGCACAATGTAGCATGTCACTGCTACCAATGATTTCAGAAAAGATACAGGTACACTGAATACTTTCATGGAAACATCTTGACTGAAAGTGCTGATCTTTTAACTCCTACATTGACTCACAAACAGTATTGTTTTCATGATGAATAAAAAGTTATTGTTTTTTTTTTAATATACTTTGGAAACCCTCTGGATCTGAAGCAAAATATTAATGCAAAGAAAACCTTCCCTTGTATTGTTTTGGAAAGCTCTATGGTGTCCAATTAAAGAACACATAGTTAGCTATTAAGTATGCTATATTGGTAACACAATATGGACACACACCTAACCAGTCTCTCCCTGGTTTTATCCAAGTGTAACAATTTATTTAAATGTGACTCTGAATGACAGTCATCAGCATTTCCCTTAAGAGTGGAAGAATTTTGAGCAGTGTTCCTAAATAATTTAAATGATTAATGATTTTGCGAGTCATAATTTGGTCCCTGTCAAACGAAACGAAATAATATGATCAGAGAAGTTGGTGGAAAATACATTAAAGCAAAGCTGTAATCATGCTAAAACCAAATGTGAGAAACACAAAGTGTGTAATATGGAGTACGTAAAAGATAAAATTTCTATCTCCATTGTTCCTTACAGTTGTAACAGAGATCAAAAGACAGAAAATAACACTTGCTTTTCTTTTTCTATCTGCCTTGATGCCTTCCTATTCCTCTCTTTTCCCAAGATTTTAAATTTTAACTACTTAGAGTAAACTTTTAAATTATTTTTTGCATGCTCTTGTAAAGTTACCAGCATGCATGGACTACCAATGCAGGATAGGGCAGGACATGCCATCCTACATGAAAGCACACGAATTGAGAAAGCAAATTATATGTTTTCATGCTTTATGCAGCTATTTCTCTCAGTGCTTTTATCACTTTTACATTGCCCGAGGAGATGCTCAGATGGCTCCTCTTTCAATCTCTGTATGAACCGGTCGCAGTCTGCAGTTCTTTGGCAGACCACCCGAAGTCAGCCCTTGTCTACTGCAATAAATACATGCAGACTTGTCAGGTTCCTGGAACTTTTGAAGAGATGTCAAATAATCCTGACAGCTTGGCTGCTAAGTTTTCAATTATAGATAAACCCAGTATTATGTCACAGAGCAACAGAGGATCTAGCTGCCTTGTTGCTTTCAAACAGAAATAGGATTAACTAACTCCTTGAGAAATAGT
This sequence comes from Ramphastos sulfuratus, assembly GCA_013399055.1. Taxonomy (NCBI): domain Eukaryota; kingdom Metazoa; phylum Chordata; class Aves; order Piciformes; family Ramphastidae; genus Ramphastos; species Ramphastos sulfuratus. The sequence continues at coordinate 109,801 of WBNM01030223.1, forward strand.
TACTCTGCTGGTATACACGCAGTTAAGTAGGTGCCCCACGGCTTCAAAATAATATGCAGTGAACATTTATTTTCTTCCAGCACTACCTTCACGGAGTGCACAATGTCTTCAGAACTCCACGAAGACAAATATCTCTGCTTTTATCCTTCTCCCAATCGTAAGCTCTAATTGATTCTTACACACAGATTTTTGGTTCCTTTCACAGGTATATGGCCATTATTGATCCCTTGAAACCTAGGCTATCTGCAATGGCTACCAAGGTGGTCATCGGAAGCATCTGGATTTTGGCTTTCCTGTTGGCGTTTCCTCAGTGCCTATACTCAATAACCAAGGTGATGCCTGGGAGAACTCTTTGCTATGTAGCGTGGCCAGGTGGTCCAAAGCAGCATTTTACGTAAGCTTTTGTTCTTTTAAACTTGTGCATTGTGGTGTTCACACACCCATAGACAGAGATGGTCAGAAATGGCTAAAATAAATTTGAATGCAGTTGAAGAAAGTAACAACACCGAGGTCTAGCTGCTCAGCATAAAACGCACTTTGTGCCACAGCAGCACTCTTGACTTCCAGCAGACAGAAGGTAGAGCTCCTCTGAAAGCACTCATCAGCTCAATGTTTTTTCATTGCAGGTATCATGTCATTGTGATAGTGCTGGTCTACTGCTTTCCTCTTCTTGTCATGGGCATCACTTACTCCATAGTTGGAATTACCCTCTGGGGAGGAGAAATACCAGGTGACACATCCAACAAATACCATGAGCAGCTCAAAGCTAAGAGAAAGGTACAGTTCCACTAAACCTCATTGAGTCCTCATAACCTCACCTGCAATTGCATTGCAAAGTCCACAGTACATTCTTTCAGAAACCCAGGTTACTTAAAATGACAATGACAAGAGCTCTAGTTCGATAAAAAAGGTGATTGCTTGACAAATTGTCTTCTATGTTCACAAACTGTTCTTTTTGTAGCTTTTTTTACATCATTAAAGGCAATATTTGAATGTTACCTTCGCACTCCACAGGCAGCAACATATACTGTTTGATATGTGGAAATTAAGCACAAGCGTTCAGCCTTACAGAGCTAAAATATTGGGGCTTGAACAGTCAACCATTAGCTCCTTTTAGGCCAGATTCTCAACCTACTGAATAGAAAGTGAATCTTGCTGTAATTTTCAGCGGATTAAGCCTTGTGTTTCTTTGAGATCACTGCTGATCAACCCTGTTTGTATTGAGTAATTTAGGGTTTGAGTCAAAAGCTTTTAGGTGAGAAACATCAAAGTATTCTTTCCCAGCTATTTTATTTCTATATTTTTTCATGTGAGCGCTGCCTGGACTCATGAGATTGTGGATTGATTATGAACTGATTGTTTGACTACTTGCTATTCAGTTTCCACAGCATTGCAATGCCATGAAGGTTTCTTTCTTATAACATTCGTTATGTTAACATAACTTTTCTTGTTTAATAAGGCAGCCCTTTTGCTTTATTTCTGACACTGCAGCAATAGCAGGGTGCAGCATGTCAGGTCCTGAGATAAAATGAGATCTTTGCCAAATACTGGGGAACACTGACATTTCTGTTTCTTTCAGGACACTGCTAGGAATACAAAAGTGCTTTTTCTCCACATACTACACAGAAGTATTTTTTATGACAGAGGCTATGTGAAAAGAAAGGTAGAATCACTTTCTCATTCATATATTTTCAGACTCTTAAGAGACCAAAGTAAAACTTTCTTTGGCAAGTTTCAATTGTCAGAACGGTAGACATGCCTTGACAGCTTTACACCACGATGTGCCACCTGTGAAACCAAAGGCACTCTTTCTTTTTGCTTTTACTCAGCTTTGGAGGTTGCCCACAGTGTGATTTGTAAAGATAAGCCAAGGAATCACTTTCTGTAACAGATAAAATTCACAAAAGCCAGTATGGAAGGAAAATCATTAAAAGGTAATATGGAGCATTAGGAGATTCCAGAACTTCAAAACCCTATTATCATAATGACTAAGTAAAATAAACCTCTTGCTTCATAAAAAATAAAGGTTTCTGAAGAGGAAAGGTGACATACTATATACTATGAAGAGTTCAGTTAAATCCTTTGCATACCTCACTAGAGGTCTAAATATATGCAAGAGAAAAGGAGTAGCACCCTTCATAAAATGATTTTAAATGTGAGACTACTGAAATGTGTGCCTCCGTCACGTGCAACAAGCGGATTAAATTACATGGAGATATATTGTAACTGCATCAGTGACTTTATTGGCAGAGCTCCATGGCAGCTCTTCAGTTCCACTGCTGTGCTCTCTGGCAGGATTTATGAAATAACTGGTATTTGGAAAGATGAATCATAATTAGTCATTCATGGAGATGAAATAATAGACTAGAATTCAAATAAAGCCATCACTCAGCCTGCTTCTGATAACAGAGCTGTTGCTCTTCCTTTACTCAAACAAAGAAATCATCTGGTTCTTTTGCTGTTTAGCATGAAGAAATCCAGACACATGGAAACTGTGCACTTACAGTGAAGGAGAAAGATAAAATAGCAGTCTGCATATTTCATATTATGCAATAATAAAGTGAAAAGGATGTTTGACTAGAATCATCTGAAATGGTATTTACTGTTAAGAAGATACAGGACAGTTTGTGTAAGACCTTTAAAAGAAAAAAAATTTCAATAAGAGATTTAAAGCTTGAGAAAGTTGTTAGCATTTTGATAGTCTCATCCCTTCGTTCCTGCGACTGTGCAACCCACCCTGAATCCTCCTGAAAGCAGCATCAATGAACATGTCCCTGCTCATCACTGCAGGGGAGTTGGACTAGATGACCTTTAAAGGTCCCTTTTAACCCAGCACATTCTGTGATTCTATTCAATAGCAAAGGATTCAAAGAATTTCACAGTATGCACTATAGGCTGGGCCACACAAACTCATGCTTTAAGGATCAAAGACTTGAAATTATTAGAAATTCAGGACTGTATGAGACTACTACCACATGAGACTATTAGCACCACCTTTTGTTTCCCCTTCTTTTTTCTCCATAGATAAATGTCTCAGGCACTGACCCAATTAACATTGTCTGGCATCAGTCTTTTGGAACATTCGCTACACGTGGGGACTTCGCAGCCATTACCCGTTCTTAAATCTCCTCGCATGAGACTGCCTAAAGTTCAACTGAACATCACTTAGTGTACTACAGTTCCCATTTTCACAAGATAGAATCATGTATGAAAGTATTGAAACTATAACTGAAGTTTATATATGTGGCTCACAATGTAACTGTCAGCTTTACTAAGCCAAAGGCTTCTTCATATTCCATGCATATACTTCAAAGTCTTGCTCTCAGATCTTGTTTCCACACACTGCTTTTTCTGTCTAATCTGTTCCAATGCCTCTTCCAATTTTATTTAACTTCTAGGAAGGGATAATGGTCTACTGTAAGTAAAACCAATCAGTTACTTGTCTGTGTCAACAAATGCAGTTCTGATCCAACTGTCTTTTGAAAATACTTGTTTCTCTCAACAGAAGATACCATTGCCTTCTCCCAATAGGAAGCATATAGAAGAACAGAAAATACTCTCACTTTTTAATCTTTTCTTTATAGTTCCCCTTACCTCTATTAACTTCATGCTAACACATCATCATGCATCTTTTTCAGCAGTTTCCATGATCCTCCATACTTTTGCTTTTGCTTGCATTCTTTCCTTCTCTTAACACTGCTTGAGGCATTGTCTCAACTTCTTACTGCAATTCAGATTGATTAAAAGTCACATTTTTTCAATATGAAAGATGTTATGTGGATTCGCATTTAAAACCAAGTAAAAGCCCCACATTTGCTAATGACTCACAGTACTGACATCAAAAGTATCCATCACATATCCATTGATGGTCAAATGATTCTATTTAATTAGTTAATACAGTAAATGCACCACAGGGAGGAGAAAATTAAACAGGAAACAACTGAAGGCTTCCATCTGAAAAGAAAATGATAATCAAAACAAGGTAGGACTGTAGGAATAATGATGTCACAAGAATAATTTTTTAATATTAATCTGAAATACTATAGATGGTGGGAAGCCAAATCAAGCAAGATGGCAGAACACACTTTTCCAAGTCAGGATCAGAATGGTTACATGTAAATTCAAACATTCCTCAAAAAGACTGTGAAAAACTTGTACTGGCTAAACAGAAACATCCAGGTGAAATTTAAATGGCTACAAGTAAATATTACTAAAAGGGATCTCAATAATTTTAAACAATTTTCTGAAACATCTACATGAAATATTTGCCCTTTGATCTGAACAAATGGTCCTAGGAACTACTGCATGAACAATTCATAAGTAGGCACTCATAAGGATTTCTCTCTCTGGTTCGCTTTTTAAGTTTTCCCCTTTCATGGGTTTAGAGAAAGTCCACAGAAAGGTAACTTAAATGACCAAAGGTCTTAAGAGGAGATTCAAGCGGTTTGGACTTCTCAGTTTGGAGAAAAGGAGGCCAAGGAATGAGATGATCGAGGTCATAGATAAAGTGACTGAAGAAGTCACTAAATCCTGAAATACAAGAACTAACAGGAGAACAGCTTAAAGCAGGTCGCAAAGGGAGTACATTGAGAGGGTAATTGAAGAGTTGGTAAAGAACTTCTAAGACTCTCTCCTAGATGTTATGATCTCTTCAGAGAGGGATGACACAAATTAAATGTATAAAGAGACCGAAAGGATAACGCAAGAATGTACCCCTCTTTACCACAATTTTGGGTACTGGAGCAGTATTGGGAAAACAGAAGACTGAAAATGGTCAGGTTTATGGGATGTCCTTAAACAGCATCTCCCTCTGCCACTGCCAGAGACAGAATAGCAGGACAGATGAGTAACTTATTCAGGAGAAATTCTCCTATGTCCATATTTTCCTTTTTGACATAGTAGTACAACTATAAAAATGTAGTTCAACATATTATTCCTGACTTCTCGCTGACTTTCAGTGCAACTAAAAAAAGCAGGTATTACTTTCAATTTTTTTTTTTAAACCAGAATAGTACATGATATGAAATCATGTTAACGTGCATTTTATACTACATCACACAAACTAAGATTAGTAATTATGAAATCAAAGATCCTTACTGTTAACAAGCAACCACTAAGTCTAGACAGAGACTAGTTAGATACTGCCCCATTCTTAAAACATCATGTGAACTTTGCATCCAGCCATAAGAAACAAAATGTTTTGACACTGTGAGTCCAAGAGTCTTGCATATGACTTCCTATTTCCTGCCAACATCACCTTGAAAATCCACTTTTATTCTAGACATTTGTTCACACTTCTTCAAGGTTAGAAAATAATTGCTACCCCAGGGGACTATAAAGACATGGTAAGTTCAATATCTTCCCAGTTATTTAAGCATTCCATCTTTTAGTTTTTCTCAGCATGAAGATAAACATTCCAGTCATCAACGGTTTATATGTTACATTCTGTTTACAAAATGGCATAAGGGAACCAAACAGCTTACTATAACAGAAAGTCAGTATAATTAGATTATCCTAAATTCTGTTAAAAACATCCCAATCAACTACTCTATATAGCTTTGTACTATAGACTTCAATGGATAGCCCAATTTTCACAGCCAACACCCCAGTCTATACTGAGTCATCACTTAAAAACATTTTTTGAAAGTCAGACAGAAATTATCACAGATTTTTTTAGTATTTATTCAGGTAATGGTCTAACAAGCTCCATGTATGTTTAAATATTCACTTCTTCATGCTATGTATTCAAGGAGTAACAAATCCTGAAGCACGAGATAGAAACGTAAGCAAGGCTTTTGGAGTACAACTCATCCAAATTAGCCAAGTAACAACAGACTGTGGAAGAAGCCATTTGCCATTGTGCCTTTCCCACTACTTAGTTATTCATGGGCCATGTTTCCAACTTGAAGATTTATTTGTGCTTGTGGACAAAAATTACTACCATGGTGACGTAGGAGCACTTTGCTTACATGCTGACAAGAGGCTCACTCCAGAACTGTACATGCAGGCATGTACAAAGGGGCACATGTGTTTCCCCCTGGGGAGGTAACCTTTCCATTTGGTTGGTTTGACATTTCTGAAAGTGAGAAGTGAAACAACTTACCCACTCAATCATAGAGTAATGAGGTGCAGAAATTCAATTAGTTATGAATAATATATAACTCCTGCCAAAAAATAGATGCCTAAGTAATTTTTTTGTCTATCAGTAATCTTCTGTAAATAGGTCTGGTCTTTGACTTGGCAGGGATTGAAAATGAAAACAAAATGAAGAAAAAATGATAGGGGTATGCTAGAAGCAACACAAAGAGAAGCCCATTTAAAAAAGAAAAACCAAAAAGACTAAGCAATATCAGGTTGAAGGACAGCTTAGCACAGCTAGCACCAGTTCTGTACATTTTGCTCTCTGTTGTCAGTCAACAACCACAAAAAAAGACAGATGCTTTTTAATTATTCCAGCACTTATGTGGAAATATTGACTGATCTACTCTTTAAGGAGCTGAAGTTGTGACAAAACATCACCCAAAGTGGGAGCTTGTTATGTTCATACCATATACAAATAATTGAACTAAAAGTTTCTGAAGTGATTAGCTCTGAACCTCTCCATTTTCTTTATCATAAAACTAGCTTGATATGTATTCATATTTTCAGCTGAGTCTCCCCTGAGGTTAGACTCATACAGCCATATATCTTAGACTTTGTGAAACTGCTCTAGAAATTAAATTCATTTAAATGTTTTCATAGCAATGGGACACAGCAAGTTTCAAATATAATTTTTATCTGGGGTTGTATGATATTGTCACATTTCTTGCTTAAAGTAAAGAAAAAACAACCTAGAAAGAAGGAATTCTCAGAAGCTTTTAAAAGCTCCTTCCGATATAAAATTGTCCCTTGTTTGCCAGACACTGGAAGATGTTAAACTGTGTCCAGAGTTATTCCAGAGTTTTGAGTGTGTCGGGGAGGGGTAATTAGGCACTGCGAGACGATATTATAAAAATATTAATATATAATTTATTAATATTAAACAATCGGAACTCGCACCACCCCCTACCACCATTTAATAATATCAATAGTAACAGGCTCTTAGCAACGTTATGGAAACAATATACAGGTCATAACAGGATCTGGAAATAACTGTTAAATATATATATTAACAGAACTCAAACCAAACTGGAAAAGAGGTTTGTGGTCAATGTACCACCTGCGGCCAGTACGCCGCTTGTTCACTAGATGGACCCGAGAAGCAGCTTTCTGCTTATGGCAGAAGGCAATCAATGATTACAAGAGGCTTAGTATTTATTCACAAAAATATATCACAGGAAAATAATACCCTAAGCACGTGGCGGGGTTTCCCGTGTTGCCGGGCTGAAAGTTGCCGGAGGCTTTAAAGTTTCTCCAGGCTCCTGAGCGCTGGGGAAGAGGAGACAATCTCTGACCTGATCCTGGCTGGCTCTGGAAGCAGGCTCTTACAGGCAGGATGTCTCACTGTATCACGCTGGCGAATGCGTGGAGGCAGCAGGCAGGATGCAAGCAGGCATCTGTAATGGTGGAAGGCACGCACCCCGTGTTCCCTGCTCCTTTATAACACAGCCCAAAGATCAATTGGACCTTTGGACACAAGATAGCCAATCAAATGGCAGTTACCCAAGATTTTGCCATATTGGGTGAAGCCATAGGCTTGCTTTATCCTTTTTTGGGCAGATCACGGGCCCTGCACAAGGCAATCATGTGCCCCCTAGCAACCACAGGTGATGGACAGGCCCCGGACCCCAGACTTAGTGGCGCCAGGTCCCCTGTCCCCTTTCCCGCGGTTGCTCTCTCCCCAAAACAGCAGAAAAACATGTCTGCACAAGCCAGGACATGTACAAGCCCAAGAGGCCTGTTTAGGCCTACCACGACAGAGTGTCAGTTTGCCTCCTTCAGTATGGGTCTACAAGAAGGCTGGGGAGGGACTATTTATTAGCTCTTGCAATGACAGGACAAGGGGCAATGGGTTTAAACTGGCAGAGGGAAGATTTAGACTGGATGTTAGGAGGAAGTTCTTTACAGTGAGGGTAGTGAGGCACTGGAACAGGTTGCCCAGGGCGGTTGTGGCTGCTCCCTCCCTGGAGGTGTTCAAGGCCAGGTTGGACAAGGCCTTGAGTAACCTGTACTAGTGGGAGGTGTCCCTGCCTATGGCAGGGGGGTGGAACTAGATGATCCTTGAGGTCTCCTTCCAACCTTACCATTCTATGATTCTATATTAAAATGCTAAATGAAAACAGGACAGGAACCAAGACAGGCCCATCACAGACAACCCTAACAGAACTCCTCTGATCTAATCTTAAATGTTCATCTGAAAACCATTTTGTCTTCTGGATTGCTACATTTAACAAAGTGTTGTAGACATCTCACCACTCCTTGAGTTCCAGCTTCCAGGCTAAGTTTATTTACGGACAGCTTTATTTATGCCATCATTTTCTGTTAGCTTAATTAAACACTTATTATTCTTCATTGGTGTCACCTCTATAGTTGTTTTTATAGCCATATCACCTCTCAGCCTTTATTTAGATTCATTACATAAACAAAAAAGATGCTTCTGGTCTTCTTTCATACAAAAATATCTGTATGCCATAAGTGACCAAAAACAACAATGAAGTCTTACCTTGGTTCTCCAGAGCAGTACTAACACTTTCCTATCTCCACTGGAAATCCCTCATCTGGCACATAATAACGTCTCTTTTATTGCTTTCATTAAACGACCTGGTTGTGCTGTAATGAATCAGTACATCTATCTCCTCCTCATTTGTTCACAACAGTTCATTCCACAACCCACAGCAGAGAATTTTATTAGTCCTTAATTCTGAAAACACCACATCATTTCCAAATATGATCCTATCTATAAAAGAACAGCGTAAAACCCCCCAAACCAGCACAGTACCAATCCAGCAGTTTCTGCCTTCTCTGTGATGTGTCACTACCATGACCCCACTTAAAAAACACAAACACTACAGGTACCACAGTAAGTATATGATCAGCACACTGAAGTGGCATTTCTGCTCCTGCAGTTCTCCAACAATTTCTTCCTCTGCTATGCTGCAGCAGCACAGCTGCACAAAAATGGGCTTCCACCAAACTTACTTGGAATGTTCTTACTTTTCTGTACTAAACTCCTCAGTAAATACATGAAATGAGACTGATTTGACACAGAATATATCCTGCTTTGGAGGGGAGTTAGTATTAAATACTTTATAACAAAAAAAAAAAAAAGTATTACTGGATTAAACAGATCAAAATTTCAACAAACCACTCCAGTGTTGCTGCACCATTTACTGCAACATTTTTAAATGCATTGCTGAAGTATTCAGGTTCCCCAATACTGAAACTAAGACACCTACCAGAAAAATAAATTAAAATTAAATCTGTCTCTTTTTCAAAATTTCAATTTTAAGTATGGAGATTATGATCCCCGTGTTTAAAACTATGGAGTACATTTGTTCCAGGGTTGTTTTTTTTCTCCAAAAATGATCTCTATGATCAGGTAACCCACCTGGTGGATGTGGGGAGGCCTGTGGATGTGGTCTACCTGGACTTCAGCAAGGCCTTTGACACTGTCCCCCACAGCAAACTGCTGGCTAAGCTGTCAGCTCATGGCTTGGATGGCAACACTCTGTGCTGGGTTAGGAACTGGCTGGAGGGCCGAGCCCAGAGAGTGGTGGTGAATGGTGCC
>WBNM01030223.1:119903-140039 GCA_013399055.1 Ramphastos sulfuratus
ATGGTCTAGTCTTGAGGTCTGTGGTAGTGGGTTGGACTTGATGATCTTTGAGGTCTCTTCCAACCTTGCTATACTGTGATACTGTGATACTGTGACTTCTGTTTTTTTCTTTCCCTCTCTGTAATTCTCTTCAAGTTCACAAGGTATATATGATCCTCCAGTCAGATACCCTTAACATCCCACACTCAGGACAAATTAGGTTGTTTAAGCTACGAGAAAATTCTTTCACTAATGTAGAAACAAACCCTGAAAACCTCAGAAGCCCCTTCCTCACTGAGCTACTATAAGGACGTCGTGAACAAATTAATTTAGAATAAATTTTGAGTCTGTTAAGCTTTCTAGAATAGTGGCCAGAACCTATGCAGTGAAAAGTCCAGCAAACCTGACACAGATCAGTCAGTAATGAGAGCTGCACATTCCAGCAGAGTAGAACTGCAGTTCCAGTATTGCACTTAGAGACTTTCACATTTATCACATGCTGTTATTCATGTAAAAACAAAACATAATTTCAGCACACCTTTTCCTGAGTTAAAGCAGAAGGCTATATGACTGATTCCTTAAGACTTAGCAGAAGACACCTCACTAAACTACTGCTACAGCATAAGCTTACAGAGGAAAGCAGTTGAAACAACCCAGTGGCAGGAGCTGAATGGCAGAGAACCTACAACATTCCAAATTCACTTTATAGTAGCAGATGAAAATTATCACCTACACACAGAGGGGTGTCTGTATTATGTCTGTTGATAGCTTCACCTAATAAATTAAATCCTTTAACTCAAGTGCTTCATGCTTTAGAAATTTCTGTATTGCAACACTGTAAACAGCCTATTCAAAGCACCTTTATGTCATTACTCATTTTCTGGGCTGGATAGAAAGAGTTTCTTTGATTTTCTACTCACTTTGCAGACAGTTTCCTAGGAAACATTTTCAGCCACCCTGGCATGGGTCAGCTTATACTTTCTTCCATAGGAGTACCAAACCAGTGCAGTAACGATCAGTATGTTGACCATTATGGCCAGGCAGCATGGATCCTTCAATACTTGAAGTTAGCGATAAAACATCTTTACAAAAGGCAAAAGAAACAGCAGACACTGTTAGGACAGAGACACTTCTGATACATTTGAGCAAGAATAACTGACCCAGGGCATATATCACCATTTTACTGACCAAGCATTTCCAAAATGTTCTCTCTGTGAGTAGCAAGTCTACTTCTAATAAATTCATAGCTTTGAATGAGTCATTTGTGGAATAACAACAAAAGTGCCTCAAATGCAAAATATAAACCTCAGGCATTACTGACACTGGCAGTTTCCTTTCAACTCACTTTAAATTAGACTAGGGAACACTATTTTTTTTTTAAGTAAATGATTTTGCTTCGACCTTTGAAAAGAAAGATGTTACCATCTCCGCAACTGCTTGATTATGATGGCAATAAAATAATAGTTTAAAGTGTGGGTTTTTTCCTGAAGATAAGTTTGCCATGTGTTTTAAACAAGTACAGTCCAGGAACAACTCATCACATCTTCAGACCACACAATTTCATACCCATCAATAGAAAAGAGAAGAGTTTTTCCAAACTGTGTATTAAACAATTCCCATTCTCTCCCAGGATGTTCTTGCACTAAAATTATACAGAAATATAATAAACATTTAAATAGTTTCTAATTGCATAAATCACTTAACTCCTGAAGTGAATAAGCTGAAAATGAAACAATCAAAAAAACTGTAGGCATTCCATGTGAAATAAGAGCCTAAGCTACTCTTCTGAAGATAACGAAAAGTACCCATCTCATATTTTAGGTTCAAGAGGGCATTTCCATTGATAGGAGCCCATGTAACACAAACCACATGTAGGGATTCTTTTGCCTAATTCATTGGCATAATTCAGCATAGTTGTGTCTATTGCACTGTTCAATGTAGGGTCTAGTGTAGCAGAATCAGTGGGAATATCAGGTCAGGTTCACCAGAATGTGGTGGAATTTCCGGGAATATCATGTTGGGGGTGACCGGAATATTGGGGGTCATCATTGCGGCATCACACAACATCAGGGATCGCTAGGTGTGGGGGAATGGATGATGCTAGACAGGGAAGACCAGACACCAATGTGGTGCATCCAAGATTGCCCCTTTATTACAGCAAGTCAGCATATACTTATACAGGATAGACCCTGGTCACACACTATGCATTCTCTCTTCTTCGGTACAGGCAGCTCTCCTCTGACCTGTTCGCACACACAGAGAGATAAAGAAAGGCCTTCAACATGCCTTCTGTTTTGCTATGCTAACATCCTTGTTTATACATAACTAACTCCTTATCTCGAATGATTCCCAGCACAGAGCACTGCGCAGTTAGCAGTCCTGAGACCAAACAATCTAGTTTACAAGAGAAAAACCCACATGGGCCAATCCCTCTGAAATCTTACAAGGAAAGGTCACGTGAGTCTTAAAACACAACAATGTTCTAGAAAAGCCTTCAATCAGGATTAAAGGTCTCAGAACATTTTCAGAATTGTGGCAGAAAGTAGACCTAAGAACAAAGTACTCTCACCAGAAAAACAAAAGATGTGAGTGTTTTCTTTCCCCACACCAAATCTGCTTGCAAACATACTCTAGGTCAGGAATATCTGAAAGCGTATTTCGGGTCAGGAAAAAACTATTCTAAAATAAGTGATGGTGTGAATCTGAACTACGAAAGCATTAGATAAGCTACATCTCAGGTGGGTAACAATATCTAGTAATGCCAATCCCATGACAGCCACTTGGAGTCATTTTCTGAAGAACATAAGCTTCTTTTCCTACTCCTAGCTGAAGATCAAGGCAATAACACAAGCCCACCTATCTTTACTTTACATCTAGGATACAGAAGAAAACATCTTTTAGTTCAAACAGCATATTGCCTAATATCTAACAATCTCTTGTGAGGAATTGAGTCATGTCTTTTAGATAAAGTGACATAAGGCCTGTGACAACTCTTCCTTCCATCCCCCAAGCAGATGCTTGCTAGACTATGTTTTCTCAAGGAAAAAGGTTTTCGGTGGAACAGATATTTCTTGACATGTTGAGAGTATCTTAAAGTTACTGTTAAAGAGGCACTGCATGCAACACTAGAAAAGAATAATCTAAAAATGGCAGTGTCTAAGGCCATTCATGAAAAATTACAGAACTGCCTGGACTGGGGACAAACACCTCCCATTTTAGCATTTGTAAGACAGCAATATGATTCAAAACTACTTCATTCTGGAACAGAGTATCCTTTTTGACTTTACATCTTAAATAACAAAGTAATTCTGAATTCTGCCTGCAGTAAGGGATTATGCAAACAAACGAAAAGTAGTTACTTCATTTCAAGCAACTGAGAAAAAATGGATGGAAATGGATGGAAAGCATAAGTCAGAAGGATAAAATTATTTGTCAAGCAAGGGAATTCTTCCAAGCTCTCTGAATGTGCACCTCTTTCAGCTATAGTAATATCAGTGGAGTCACCCTTGAATCCTACTTTTCTTGCATATTGAAAGACATCATGGTGTTCCCTTCTCTCTGGTGCTTAGTGCACAAATGCCATGGATGTTCTAATAATCAGGATGTGGTTTTACTGCTTGCACCCTAACATGCTGGGAGAAATACTTTGTGCAGTATTAGTTTGTCATTTTTCTTCATCCAAGAAAGCAGAAAGCAGAAAGAGAAAAACACTGTGACTCTCAGAGGTTATCTGTGAACTGCGTTTAAGTTGTATGCATGGACAGATAATAATCATGAGTGAGTAAACAAAGACATTCTTACGCTGTATGTGTCCTTAAAGCACTTCCTCTGTTTCTCATTAACACCTGCATAACACCTAGGAGTAAAAGTTCTGAAGCTAATGAGACTATAGTGTGTGATATTGGTGCAAATGAAATCAGAAGCTAAATTCCTGACCTTGCAGAAGCAGTAATAACAAAGATGACTTAGAAAGGCTGCAAAGCTGATTGAAGAGGAAATTATGCCATGGGCTAAGTCTTAGGTTGTGATGGCAAATCAATGCCTTGCTAGAGCTCGCCCAGTAGCAACTGAGTCTCTAAGAAAAGTGCATTTTATTCCTGATCTTTCAAGAGCTGTTCTCAATGCTACATTTAAATCAGACTCCTTTTTCTGGCAATTTTTCATGCAAAAGAAAAAAGGAGGGAAAAGACAAATGTATCTGCTGCTCTTTCCAAACGTAGCACAATCTGTTATCTCCTTTTCACTTTCACTGCTTCAAATGTTTCATCAGAAAAGCAAACCTGAAGTCTCCAATTCCAATAAACTTTTCTGTTTTCTTCTTTTAAATACTTTTATTTTCCTCCTTAAGTATCATTCATTAATGAAAGAATGCTTCTAAGAGAGGAAGGATTTAAAGGGGCAAGCAAGACTACAAAGCACATAACTTTTTTATAAACACAGTTTTTCTTAGACATAGACAGAAGTGCAGAGATTATCAGTGGAACACACTGAAAATCAAAATACTTCAGGTTTTTTAATCATATTCCAAATCTAGCCTCCAGACTTGCCTACAGGTTGCACAACTAATAGATTCCTTACAACTCATTTTAACAAAAGTCCTGGAACAGAGAAAAGAAAAACAAAGAAGCAAACCCAACACCACTTTCCTCCAGCAGTGCTGCCCACAATGCACAGAGAGATTGAACTAAATATCAGGGGAGAACAGTGCCACCAGGACACAGACTGGTGATGTCCAATGCAATCGCACATTTTGGAAAGCTCCATGGTGAGATGGTGGCAGTAACAGAGCTAGAGACTAAACACAGCTGAGTTCAGTAATCTTCTGGTTTGCTTGCTTTAGAAATGTTTGCTAATGCACAAGAGCAAAATCCTTATTAATGAATTCTATGCAGCACAGAACAGAGGAGAAAGTAACTGAAAAATGGAAATATCTAAAAAAACCCAACAAACTATAAACCAGAACAATCATATTAAAAGGAAATCAAATAAAACAGCTTTGTATTGTCAGGGTCCCAAGTCTAAATACTAAAAAAACAAAACAAAAAAACCCAAAAAACACCCAGACCACCATTGAGGCTCTTTAATACTCTGCAGTTGAACCTTCAAAGAGCCTTTAGAATTTTTTTTTTTTTTTCAGTGAAGTATCACAGTGTACTGGAAAAAGACAATCAGGCTTTTGCAGCAAATTCATCCTTGGCTCATTTAATTTATTTCCCTTGTACCCTGATTGAGCTTAACAGTTTACTGGCACTTATTCATCAAGATTTATAACAAGTAAAATCAAGGTGTCCTGGGTTTACAGACGTTGAAGACAGTTTCTGTTCATCACTATCAAAATCATCAAGAAATAAAACTTAACATTGGAAAGACCAAGAACTGCAGTCATAAACTGTCACGTATGGCCTTGCACAGCATGTGCCTGTCTCTGAAACAGTAAAGGAAACTGGGAATAATATTCCCTCTTTAGAGTTTCCTCTTACTCTTCTTTTTCTCTGTTTCTGGTAGCACATACACATTCTTTGTTGATGAAATGAAGACAGAATAGTGCTTCTGGATTCCTTTCCTAAATTCTGTGGCTGACCTCAAATCCAAATGTAACTGTCCTGTGTTTTGAATTTCATGCCACGAAAATGTGCAACATTTCACTTATCTTCTCCTTAGGTAATAGGTGAATAAGTGCATTGAAGTACTCAAATGAATACAATTTAACCATGACTTGTCTTAAACATTCCTTTTTCCTGGTAAAATCAGCACTTTTTTGGTTCCAGAAAAGCACTTTACACATTCCTAAGGAAAGCCCATTCAATGCCCCTCCTTAAACTGAGATGTATCAGCGTATTACCGTCAGCTTCAGTACAACTATGATGGATACAGACTTATCTGAGAGAAAAATGATCCTTTGAATGTTTAGGTAATTTTTGTTATTTATGAAAAACAGCTACAAACCTGAATGATTAAGAACATAGCATGCTTCACTCTCTGTCATTCCAGTGCCTTATTGCTTCACAAATCAAACACTAATTTCCATCTAAAAATCATATTTGGCTTGTTGTCTGTTTAATTATTTCCTTCAGAAATTTCTACTTTAAGGATGACAATGACTTAACATTTAATCATGGATATCCAGACGAAAAAGAGCAACAAGACAATTCTATGTTGATTTTACATTTTTTAAAACATTAAACTTGTAGCATTTTCTGGGACTGATTTGGCATTTTTCATTTCAAATTGAAAAAAAAAATGACAAAAACTTTTTAGCTGAGGACTTTATTTGGATCATAGTGTAAGTATTTATTTTGGGATTTCTCTTTTCCTGAAGAAACCTGAAATACCATATTTGAGTTAAAGTAGAACTTAAATAACTTTCTGTTAATTTTTGAGTGCAGCAGTTGAAATAAAAAAATCTAGCATTGGTACAGCCTGTGAAAGTTTATTAAGTTTAGTAGAACTTTAAATTTGCTGTTGAAGCACTGCTGGTCTTGTCCTTCAATGTAATGCAGAAAACTGACCAACAAGAATTTGGAGTATAGGAAAAAAGACACCTTTCTTTTGAATATATTGTTAACACAATTTAGTAGGCTAAACTGGCTACCTGCACTGCTAATGTGATTTCTAGCAGGTCTAGGGGATAAGTAACAAAAGTATTCAACCAGACTGAGCTACACGTATTGGTTGAAATCTCTACTGGTTCAGTGTTCAAGCATTGCACAGATTAAATGTTCATTATAAATATGGTTTTGCCTGATTACACTTTGAAAACTTGGATATAAAAGTCCTTCCATCTAGTACCTATGATATGTCAATAATAAATAATTCTAGAAATAATTCCACGTACACAGCTGGTACTGCAATATTCCCTAATTAAAATACCAAGGCAAGTAATTAGACTCTCAAGTGTCCTGAAATTACAGAAATACTGAACAGTGCTGAAGTAATACTTATCATTCCTGGCAGCTACACAAACACAGCGACAAGAAGAGTGCACCCATAAATCAATGGACAGAGAGGTTAAGTATTGTGCTGAAACTACATAGTTAGGTCTTCTACCTGTGCAATCTGTGCCAGGCATTAGTGTAAATCCCCAGCGAAATAACAGAGTAGAAAAGATGTGCCATTTAATGACAGGCTGTGATTTGACAACATTTTTATGGCATCATTTCCACTATGATTTCGTCCAGAAGTGTCTATTCATACGCAATGAATTCCCTCCTCCAAACAACATCTTGCATACAGTCCCATATGCATCTATACCTGCCTAGATGCAGATATACACTTAGCAGAGGTGAAAGTGGTGCATTGGCTTTCCTTATAATCAGGCTGGTCTACCTGCTGCAATGATTCACACTTTAACTGATGAAAAGTGCTTTAGAACAACCAAATGTTAACAATGTTGTGGTATATATGTGGACAGACATCTCCTAAGTTTCTTTAAGTATATGTAATGGCAATAATAACTATTCTCATAAACAAAATCTTCTATAGTACAGCTCAAGCCAGCAGGAGAGCCACATATTAAATGCAAAACTGCTTTCTGTTTCCCACAGGAAGATGTGATAAGAGTTAAAGATGGCACCATGATGTTTATATGTAAAATTATTTAATTACATTAGCAGAAATTCTATTGAATTACCAACCTAAAACATGTAATTATGGGAAATTTCTGTGGGGTTTTATATATATTTTTTCCTCTCCTGGCAAAACTAGAGACAATAGGCAACTGCAGCCTATACAGAGACAGGAAAGGAACTGTTGGTAATCATCCCTAATATTCCTCAGTATTCACAGTACAAACAAGAGACCTCCCAGCACAGATCCATCATGTCTGGTTTCATTTTACCTACAAAACGAAAATCTGCTGTTCAAATGCGTGACATAGTTTGTTGAAAATGGTAGCTGGGGTAGTATTTGACATAACTGAAGAGGGAAAGACAGGAGTAAAAAGTTAGATGTGGCTCACAACTTTTCTTCTTGTGTTTCAAGCACAAAAAAGAGTTTTGCTTCATTTCTGCTTGATGGAAACTGTAGTAGCTAACAGATGCTACAATGTCTGCAGAAAACAACAAATAATGATCACCAGCCAAAGGAACTGTTAGCCTCCAAAATTAAACAGGATGCTGCTGTTGCTCATTTCCTACAACCTGGTGTTTACTCAAATCATATCAAATCATTTGGGACAAGGAATATACTTGCAGACCACAACAGAAAAAAGACACCAGGGTCAAAAAAAAAGGCAAAAAATCCACCCTGTGGATTTTGTGACTATGTGTACAGAAAAAAAGCTATCCTTTAGACAGTCAAATCTAAATAAGCAAATATATTACTTGGAAGAATCAGTACAAACAAAGTTAGAGAACATTTTCGTGTTATTTTCCTTAGGGAAAGGAGAATCTCCAGTCAAGGGAGAACACAAAACCAAAACACCACCACAAACAAACAAAACCCACAAACAAACAGACCCAACAACAACCAAAAAATTAAATACACATTTAGGTAAGTCAGATTGTCAGATTTAAAGGAAAATGATACGAAAGCATATTCATCCCAGCTTTGACTAACAACAATGAAATGCAAGAAAATTATTAATGGATGTTGAAATGTTGTACAACAGCATTATTGCCTCCTTCTTTCAGGTGGTAAAAATGATGATCGTGGTTGTGCTGACATTTGCCATCTGCTGGCTCCCCTACCACATTTACTTCATAATTACTGGGATTTATCAACAACTAAATCGGTGGAAATACATTCAGCAAATATATTTGGCCAGCTTTTGGCTTGCCATGAGCTCTACAATGTACAATCCTATTATCTACTGCTGTCTTAATAAGAGGTAAGAGATGGTTGTTAAATGATTGGTATGCATAACATGAAAGAGAATATAAACCATTTAAAAGACAAACTATTTTCACTTCAATAGTTCTCAGTTAATGGGAAAGAAAACAAAACTCTTCTTTAAGTTTCTGCTTGAAACGTATCTCAATAAACCAAATGAGATTTTAGTCTACTAAAATTCAGTATTCCCAACCATTAACATTTCCATATGCAAAATCTAAAATCTATAGAAGTTTAGTATTTTTTTTTTTCTTATGAACATTAACAAAGAAGTAAAGACAGTCATCAACAGTACACAGTGCAGTCTGTATGTTCACTAATTGTAGCCGCCAATTTGTTCTGCACTGCTGGGACGACACAACCGAAAATGTGATTCACACTATTTTATACCTCTCAATTAGATTTCTGCTCCAAGGACTGTAACAGGCTAAGAAAAGAGATATTTATATTCTCATTCCTCAGTACTAAGTTACAACACTATTTAGAATCATAGAATGGTAGAGTTGGAAGGGACCTCAAAGATCACCTAGTTCCAACCCCCTGCCATAGGCAGGGACACCTCCCACTAGCACAGGTCACTCAAGGTCTCGTCCAACCCGGCCTTGAACACCTCCAGGGAGGGAGCAGCCACAATCTCCCTGGGCACAACTCTCTCAGCCTGTCCTCATAGCAGAGCTGTTCCAGCCCTCTGATCATCTTCGTGACCCTCCTCTGGACCTGCTCCAACACTTCATGTCCTTCCTGTGCTGGGGGCTCCAGAACTGCACACAGTACTCCAGATGGGGTCTGACGAGAGCAGTGTAAAGAGGCAGAATCCCCTCCCTTGCCCTGCTGGCCATGCTGCTCTTGATGCAGCCCAGCACTCGGTTGCTGTCTGGGCTGCATGCGCACACTGCAGGCTCATGTTGAGCTTTTCATCAACCCAGACCCCCAGGTTCTTTCCCTCAGGGCTGCTCTCAGCCATTCACCACCTAGGCTGTATTTGTGCTTGGAATTTGATAGCAAAGTGTTAATGCTTTGAATTTCAGAGGCACTGCACTTGTTGACTTTGGTGATGTTTTACAGCTGTTGGGCAGTTTCAAACTACTGGATTGCACTTTGAACTTGTAGGACAAGGATCTGAACAAATGTCATACTAGCCATCCTATTTTTCAGTATTTCTCCTAGTATTATGGGACAAAGAGCACTACGAACCACGAATTAGTTCACAAAGTCAGGATGAATTAGTATTGAATTAATGATCTTAAATATTATTTGAACAAGCATCATCTTTTCAATGAGCAGCCAGTGTCAAATTTAATTGCTGACAAGCTTCATACCAAATCTGCTAAATATTTATAAGACCCCACTACAGACATACCTGCCTAAAGGAGTCTAATGAAGTGATCAAATCCTGCTGAGATTTATTGGTGTAAAAACGCTGGAGTCTGCCTCCTTGATGAGGCTATCTTGTAGTGCTTAATATTCATAGTCTTTTAAAATGTCAAGGTAATGCCTGGTTTCATACTGCCTTCTGCTGCTTTTGAACATTTACAACTGTTTAAAGAAGAGATAAAGTTTTAATATGCTGGAATGAAATGCCACCTCAAATGGTAAATTTCCCATGAATTTCAACACAAACCAGATTTAACTGGCTGACAAAAAGTATTTGCAAAAATCAAAGGTGAGGAAGAAGCAGGTCTCACATTTTCTCAATTACTATCACAAAATTTGTAAAGCATTGCCCTTTTCTTCAAAAACTTTTTATGGCAGATGTTGTTTATTAAAAAAACAAACAAATCTTTAATGTGGTTATGGTGGCATTCATACACTGCTAAATTAGATGCCTGAATTAAAGAATACAAGTTAACAAAAAAAAAAATCATGATTTTGAGACACACTAAAGATCATCTTGTTCAGAATATAATGCAAGAACGCAATAGTGGTGAAAGTTTTCTTCTAATTAAGTTCTATATTGAAATTAAGAAGCTAGAATGTCTGGTTACTTCAGGAAAATACAACCTGTCACACTCATGTAGTACTGTTAACTTTGCTGGATGGAGTCAAAATACGTATTCCCAGTATCATCTTACCAGTTAATTAAGCTATTACTTATCTTTCTAGACAAAGATGGTATTATTTCAAGATGAAGTCATGTCCTCAATGAGAAAAATGGTAGAAAGTGAGATAAAAAACAATACAGTTTTAAAATACTTAAATATTTCCACTGAAAGCTTGATCTCAATTTTTAGTCATCACTGCACAGCTGAATTATTTCTCAAAAAAAACCAAACAACCCAACAATCTTACAGACACAATAAACAGCACAGCTGATTGCTGAAACAAAAAGAGAAACAAGACAAGGGAGAAAGTCAGCTAAGTTTTATGTCAAGGTGAAAAGACGTTCTTTTTGTAAATGTTTTTCTAATATATTTAACTTCTATTACAGATATGCAAACAGACAAAAAGTAACGGCAGTCTTTAGAGTAAATCTCTGCCTCTCAAACTGAAATAAAAATAATAATTAAAAAAACAAACACACACATTTTATGACTGTTGTAAGCACTAACACTAAAGCCTTAAAACTGCCATTGGTATATTGCTTACACTCAGTTTTAAAGATTCCGGGGTTTTCTTTAATTATTATAAAATACTTGGAGAATCATTTGTACAAACAAGTGCCAGTTGTGACATCATTCCCATTTAAATATCTCTGGTAAGGAAACACGGAAGGGGTTTTGGAATCTGGAAGCTGGGGTGGTATTTTAAAGAAAAGGCAGCTACAAATCTTATTGCTGAGAGAAGACAAAAAACGCAGGTGCAGATTTCATCATTGGTCACATCAAAACAATTTCTGTGAAGCCAGAGTTATAAAAGAGAGTGTCTATTTAGGTATGTGCAAAGGAAGAAAAATTTTGCACCAGGGAAAGTACACAGAAAATTCAAAACAGAAGTGAGCTGTGATGACCACTATATTCTTTACCTTACTCAGACTTTAATCAAGCAACTTCCCATTGACCTGACCACAGACACTATCTAGCTAAGTCAATGTTCCATCAGCAGAGCATATGTTCTCAGATGAAGACCTGTGGCTGGGTCTTGCAAGCAGAGGCTTTCACCACATATCTTTCCTCCTAGGTTTAGAGCCGGCTTCAAGCGAGCTTTCCGTTGGTGTCCCTTCATTGAGGTGTCCAGCTATGATGAGCTAGAGCTCAAGGCAGCCAGATTTCATCCCACCCGGCAAAGCAGCCTATACACAGTGTCCAGAATGGAGTCCAGCATGACAGTGGTGGTTGATGCTAATGATGGAGACAACATCCATACCAGTCGTAAGAAAAGAGCACCAAGGGACACGACTTTCAAAGGCTGCTCACAGAGGAATTCCAAGACTATCTCCACAGCATCAAGTCTCATCAGTTCCCTGCACACATCAGTAGATGATTATTCCTAAGCATTTCATGGTGACAGTTGCTAAAAGGGTAGCATTGGACAATGCTTGTCTACTTTGGGACTAGATATTCATACTACAGGAAAGCAAACTTAATTCCACTGATAAACACTAGGTATAAATATCATGAGACTTGCAGGCAGTGCTTATTCTTCTGCTTTGGAAAGAAAGAGGAACCTGAAGACGTATGCATGCATCAGTTGAAAAGCATGACTGCACCTTCTACAAGGCAATGTTTGGAGGAGTTCGGTAAAATAAGCTAAGGGCAAGAAAGAAACAAACACTGTTTCAGCTGTACCTGATCTGTGGCACTTATGTTTCACTTACTGAAATCTAACAAGCTCCTTTCTGTATTGAAGCTGAAGTGTATGATGGTTTCTATTATGAGAGTATTTATTCTACAAGCAACAAAACCACATAAGAGCTGATGTTTTAAAAGAAGAAACAGAAACAAAAAAACTCCAACTTCATAAAGACCTAATGGCCCCCAAATCAATTCAACCATTTTACTATTTAGCCATATCCCTAAACAGACAAAGTGAAGCTCACATGAATAAAGCTCAGCTCTGTCTGCAACAGCACAATTTTTCAAATATGAAAAGTATTCTTTTGCTTGGTTTCTTGTTTTATTTTGTGTTAAAGGAAAAAACCTCAAAGAGACTAATCTAAATTCTACTGAAGCTTCTATATTAGTGAAATTTGACTGCCATACCAGGTGTACTTCCAGGAGGAAATATTGTTTAGATGAATGTCCTATAGCTTTGTATCTTAGTGCTAGTGGAAAGATCTTACTTCAGTGACCCTAACAGAAGTTTTGTGATTGACTTTAGAAAGATTTTAAACTGGAGATTCACACATAAGGAAAATATTAATGTGACAATGAACTTTTCTCAGCAGAACATGCGTGTTTCACTATGAAACACCTTCACCAGGAAAAAAAAAAAATAGTATTTGGGCTGTTTTCCCAAATTTCCCATAGCTGGATGCATGCAAAAATACTCCTCTGTTTTCATCTGAAAACATGCTAGGCATTATTACACAATTTCCCACCCAATTCAGTCAAAAATCCACTGATGGTCACTGTTGCAAAGAAAGCTGAAAACACAAAAGGAAACAGAAGGCAGCTTCTGCTTTAGATAAATAGCTGTTACCAGTTGTGTGGATCACAGAAAAACAGGGGTTGGAAGGGACCCCTGCCAGAGAAGGTTCACCTAGAGCAGGCTGCACAGAATTGAGTCATTTGAAACTCACCTGACCGCCAGACATAGAGATTCCACAACCTCTCTGAGCAGCCTGTTACAGTGCCCCATCACCCTCAAAGTAAAGAAGTTCCTCCTCAAGACAGAATTTCCTATGTTCAAGTTCATGGCTGTTACCTCTTGTTGTGTTGCTGGACACCACTGAAAAAAGACTGGCTCCATCCTCCTGATGCCCATCCTTTAGTATTTATAAGCATTGACAATATCCACCCCCTTCAGTTTTCACTTCTCTAGGCTAAAAGGCCCCAAGTCCCTCAACTTTCTTCATCAATTGGTTGTATTTGTTCTCAAAGAGTTAATCAAAACCTAAGCAAGAGAGTGTGAATGTCTTCCTCAGTTAGCCAGTGTAGCACAGGGGAGTGTATACTTGGCTTAACCTAACACCTTACCGAAGCCAAGCAATTAACAAAGAAGTCTGAAGAGAGAAAGGCTTGAGCTGGCTTTAGTACACATTCCTTCTCAGCAACTGAGGATGCCCAGCATTGTGACACTGAGCATGAGAGACCAGTAACAAGAATCATGTTTGCAGTGTGCTGCTTATGTATAGTCATCTGCTGTATTCTGCTAAGTGTAAGTTCTCTCTGTACTGTGATATCAGTGCATTGCTATATCTCTCTGCTCAATTAAAACCCTACATAAAGTGAAATATCCAACTTGGTATTTAATATTAAAGTGTCCACATGTGGAATAAGTGAAGAACATGGTCATAGAATATTGTACTCTGATATAAATGTATCCCAGTCCCAGACTCACACTTTCCCTATCCAAGGCCTGATCTTAAATCCACTGAAGCAAAAAGCTCTCCCCATTAATGGCTCTGCTTTTGGTCTGCATTTCTGAAAAACCAGCTCTATTTTTCATCATGCCACAGCTGTACTCTCTCTTTTCCTTTAAAATTAAGTGTGTAATAAACTAGCAAGTGTCATGCAATGCCTTTGAAAACAGTTTTCCATTCTATTCTCCTGAAATAACCCCTTTAAAGAGTTTGAAGTCGTCACAGGTATTTAACAACTCTTCTCAGAAGATTCAAGCTATACACACACACACAAGACATACCTAAGCATGTTAGCCTGATGGTGATACATCACAAACCCATGCTGTAACATCCTCTGTCTGCTCATGTACAGCTTTTGAGGAACACACAGCAAATACACAGTTGTTAAATAAACTGTCTTTTCTATCTGTGGTCATTACAAAACCAGTGTTGATAAACATCAATAAATGACTGTAAGTTTGAATAATATGATTGTAGTGAGATTTGTTGGTTTTAAGAGTAGAGCATAAATCTTTAAAAGCTGCATATAAAGATATGACATCAACAACCTATAAAACTTCATTTTCATTTAACAATTATGATCCTTGGTTGACAAATACTGAGACAGAAATGGTGGCTTCCTCATACTCGTGTCTTTAATTAGTGAAACAATTTTGCTTTGCAATGTACTCTGGGATATGACCTTCTGGACAAGTAATCCATTGATAACCTCACTATATTTGCATGGGGTAGTGTGCTTCCCTGTTCCCCAGCCTGACCTTCATTTCCCACAATTGTGCTCTTGTGATAGCTACCAGTGCTGGTTGTAATGGATATGTCTGGTAATGATGGCTATGTCCAGCTCAAAGTAGATTTAGGGAAGACAGAGAACACCACAATAGCCAAGGACTTATGTGAACAGGATGCCTATTTAACTACAATGCTGGTCAGTGTCCAACTCAAGTTTGAAAGAAACTAACATCTGTAGTCAGCATGTAAATATGACCCATAAGTCAGTTACCTCACTCCATAAACAGTGGGCCGTGGGCCAGGATCTCCCCTTGAGTGAGTAACCTTGAGAGGTGTCCTTAAGGTTGAAAGAGTCCCTACCATAACAGATTCTCAGTGAGTGATTAGTAACGGGCTAAAGCTTGAAATTCTAACTAGGTGATATAAAGGATTGATTGTGCACGTGTAATCCCTTATATATTAATCACTAACCAAGTCTGGGACAAAGTCTGGATCCAATCACACCTGAACTCTCCTCTGAGAAGGAGTTATGGCACAAGGGGATTCTTTCTGAACTGTACGACTCAGCTGAAGTATCTCTGTGGCAGTTTTATCTGACCCTCACTATGCAGTAAATAATCAAGTGTACTCTGCCTGATGGTTGTTAAACCACTGTCACAAGTACTACCAATCTTTGTTAAATTGCTGTTTGATATCAATAAACATATTGCTACTTCCGTCTTAGGAGTGACGTGCTCCATAGGAAAGGGTAATAAGGGTGTCAGAAACACCCTCACCATTCCTGTAGTTTCCCTCTGAATTTATAGTTTCTGTGGTTCCTCAATATTTTTTTCCATATTAACATAAAATTCCAGCCCCTAACCTCTTCCTTTCTGGTCTTATCCTGAGGAAAACCATAGGAGTATTATTTGAACTCTTTTTCCCTTGGAAAAGTTTGAGGAAAAGAAAGCAACGGAAAAGAAAGCAACTGAAAAGAAACTAATTTACTGAAAAAAGGTGGAGGAAAACTGTCGTGGTAGGCCTAAACAGGCCTCTTGGGCTTGTACATGTCCTGGCTTGTGCAGACATGTTTTTCTGCTGTTTTGGGGAGAGAGCAACCATGGGAAAAGGGACAAAGGACCTGGCGCCACTAAGTCTGGGGTCCGGGGTCTGTCCATCACCTGTGGTTGCTAGGGGGCACATGGTTGCCTTGTGCAGGGCCCGTGATCTGCCCAAAAAAGGATAAAGCAAGCCTATGGCTTCACCCAATATGGCCAAATCTTGGCTAACTGCCATTTGATTGGCTATCTTGTGTCCAAAGGTCCAATTGATCTTTGGGCTGTGTTAATAAAAGGAGCAGGNAAACTTGTTTGAATATTCCAAAAAACTAACAAGACTGTTCAGATTGAGCAGGGTTGTATAGGAATTAGACCAATGAACAGAATTGGAATTTTCTTAATACTTTCACACATCTAGAAAAATAATTGCCCTAGCTCTTATGAGCTGCATTGTTGGTTACCTGAACACTGAATTGACAGACCACAGAACGCTCTGTATTTTGGCACAAACTCTGGGATGTCTGAAAGATCCTATTGAAAGTCTGTTTACATGCCCATATTGTGCAATCAACATCAAACACTGAACTGCTGAATCAGCTTTGAGACTACAGTCTGCAAGTGTATTACCACAAAGGAAACATTTTTAGTTAAATGCTTTCTAAAAATAAAACAGCGCAAACCACCATTAAAAATAGAAAGTTATTACCAAACAAATCCAAAATTTCTGTTATTTATCCTGGACGTTATCCCCCTTTCAAACAGTCTAAGCACCAGTGCCTGCTATTCCCAACTATCAGGCTGGCTGATAAGGAAATTATCTTTAATTAAGCATCTGTGGCAAGGCTGTCTGCCCTACTGAGCTAACACAATTAAGTTATGCCAACCTGTCCTGCAAGGAAGAGATGGGGCTAACTTTACATCTGGCCAGCTCCCACTCCCAGATGCCACTATGTCACCCAACACAACAGTGGGATCAGTTGCAGGTCTGCTTGTTACAGCTCTATACAAGGCTCACCCCTCAGCCGAGGACGACTTAACTAATTTGCTACATAACCTATATGTTCTTAGCTAATTGTTGTTTTCCTATTAAAAATTTGGCATAAGTACATTCCATAAATTATGTGCATTACAGCATCAATCACTCTGCTATCACAGGCTATATAGGAGCTTGTGGGAATACCAAAATAAGTACAATTTACTCAGTTTGAGGATATGTCCATAGGCATGAATGGAAAGGTTGAGTTGTGAATGACAATGGGCAGTGAAAGGGCAGATGCAGCTCACAAGACAAGTTATTATTAAACTACTGCACTTACATTTAACATACATATCTATATTTAATACTTGTATTTAGCTCTGCCTGTTCCAAAGAAGATAATGAAACTCCTTACACACCCTATTCACCTCCCATCTTCCTGCCATAACAAGACCTATCCATGTTTCAACTCAAAAGACAACTGACCTTGAGGCCATGAGGGAGCGGCAATGTAACCTGACAGGCTTCCCGGTAAGGCTGTGCCTTTGCAAGCTCTGACACAGCTCTACAATGCTTCTGAACACAGACATAGAGTTGAATAAGGCAGGAGCAGCATGTCCCAATTCTAATTGCTTTGTACCAAGCAATTCCATTTGCCTTGTCTGTCCTTGTGCCAAAATACCAAAACAGACATTATTTGAAATAGCACAAATAATGCATGCATATACACACACAAGTTTCAGGGAAGAAAGACCTTGAATGAAATTCATGAGTTTCATCCATGTAAAAGAGCTATTTAATTTCCCAGTGAACCTTGGCCTCTCAGTGGTGGCTCTGGGGCCAATTCACAGAGCCCAGAGCCTCACAAGAATTTGCAAGTGACACAATAAACACCCAGTATGAGTTCGGAAATGGGATGCTGGGACAACCGAATAGTTGGAAGCTAATAATCCCCCTGGCTCTCCCACTGTCAGATGAGTGTTTCAACAGAAACCCCCAGGGATGTGTCAGAGGTTGATATGATAGAGGAAAGTTGCTAATCATATCATTTTGATGTGCAGCTTCAACAGTATCTAGGTCACCATTTTCACCATAATTACAGAATATCCTTAATTCTTTTGAGGCCTCTGAGGACATGATAAACTATCTTACAGGTCACATACCACACTACCCAGAAGCCTTGTCTTTAGAGATAATTGAAAACAGAAACAAAATTAAATTCCTCTTACACAGGCCACTATGTGTTTCTGGATATATTAGGATGGGCCTTAATGTTTTAATTGACAAAGCACTTTTAACATCACTTTTGTCTTTCCAGTCACTGCCAGAGCTCTTGAGAATTAAGGTCAAACACTAAATTAACTTTGCCTAGAAAGCAGAGCACATATCAGGGCCGTTAACTCTGCAAGGCTCGCAACTCCTGCCTGAGGATGAGGGTAGAGTAAGATGGAATAGAATACGTGAGAATAAGCTACCTTTCGCCAGCCAGCCATAATTTGCCATTTTGGAAAGGTTTGTCTCTGGAGAGATGTACACTGGTGTTAGGGAGCATCAAAGGCAACAATCCTAACATCCTGGTCAGGCCACAGAAAAAGGAGCCCACCACTGATGTGCTGTGGTGCTAACTCATGAGGTGAGGAGCTAGACTTTGCACCAAGGAGCTGGAGCTACTAGTGTCTCCTCCCTGGAGAGATCCTACAATCACACTAATCTAGTTGGTACTCACAGCCATAATAATGCTATCAATTCCCAAAACATTCTCCTAGTTTGCACGGTGCCTTTTCTCCTTTTCTTGATGCAATATAGATTCTCTCTCTCCGGAAATTTCATCTGCTATCTCTCCACAGGGGATATGTAATCAGACTGAACAGGAAGGCACAGAATTGTGTTGTCTATGCTGGGATCAGCTTTTCTGAGCCAGCCACTTCCCAAACAAGTAGCATAACTATCATGAGAGCAGCTGACTCTTGGAGCAGCATCAGCTCGATGTTTTTAAAAACCTAGCCCTCTGCATACAACTTAAATCAGCATATGTAAATAACTTGTTACCACAAGTCATTAATATACAAAGTTGGACTTCACCATGACATGAATAATCAAACACATACTTCACTTTCTTCTTTTTTCACAGCTTGGCTTACTGTTTAAAACAAAACAAAAGAAAATTCATACAACTACTGTGTAAGAAACTGATGAAATTCAATTCCTTGCAAGTATCTGAAGTTTCATGCCTTTTCCCAATACATTAAATAGTGTTAGCACCATCAGCTTCATGTTTCTGCCTATGTATGTAAATTCTGCTTCTTTCACCTTCCACCTCTAGGCCTTCAAGCTCTTCTCAAAGTCCTTACCATGACCTCCTAAGAAGAGTGTGCCTGTTAGGCCACTATGGCTGTGAAACATTGGTGTACATCTTTTCCTCTATGAGAAGTCTTGTCTCAATCTCTGTAGATGCAAAGGGGATATCTCAGTCTCCTCATCTTAAAGATGAGAACTGCAGAGGATGCTTTGGTACTCAACAAGAGAAAAACAAATTCAAAGCAGAAAAAAAGCAGCTGATGATTGCCATTATACATCTGCATTATGTTTCTCCCCAAGTGCATTGTGCTATTAAATGCTTTAAAAATAAGATTCTAAGAAATACCTGATTATTCATTTTATTTTGAAGACCTTAGAATAAAAAGGAAGAAAAAGTGGGAAAAGGGTAGGGGAAAAAAGGGTATTATTCTCTCTTACTCTGAGAGAAAGCAGTCAGCCATTCAGCTGTGGAAATCACCAAAAGTACAGTTTTAAAGTCCAGTATCTTACTCATTGAAGATGCCAGGAAAGTTTTTCCTGGAAATATAGAGCTTTAAAAAGAGAGACATAGATGAGGACCAGAGCTAACTTCTTTTAACTTGATTTCCTACAAATTCCGACAAAGCTCCTTTTTAAATCCCCCTCTCCAGATCATATAATATCTAAGTACAAATGTTTGTATCCTTCTTATGTGAAAAGCAATAGGAATCTCAAAAATGTTTAACAGAGATACTTCTGGCACTGGGTAAACATTACACTGAAAACATTGATAAGGAATCAATGTCTCATCTCTTAGATGGTAGTATGATGTGGCCGTTTGAGTTAGA
>WBNM01030224.1:0-77159 GCA_013399055.1 Ramphastos sulfuratus
GCCTTATCCATTAGGCCACTGGGTCACCCAGCAAAAGCTGCGAGCGCCGCGCCGTAAGAGCCCCGCCCGGTCGCCGCTGGCTCCGCCTCTAAGCATGCTCCCACGCTCGCTCTGCTCTGTCCCCGGCCCCTCCCTCCCTGCACTGCATTGGCCACGCCGTCGCCCGCCCCGCCCTGCCGCGCTTCGGGGTCCTGTCTGTCAACGTCGCGCGCGCTCGAGGCCCGTCGCGCGCAGTGGCCGTTAGCTCCCTCAGCGCGGCGAGGCAGCCGCCCTCCGGCCTTCAGCAGGTCCGCGGCGCACCGCGACCACCCTTCTCCCGCACCTCGCCTTTCAACGCTACCTCACGGGCCTCACAATGTCCGGCTTCGCACCACCGTTCCACCCCCACCGCTGGATCGTGCGCTGCCCCGCCAACTAGCTCTCCTCTGTCCGGTTGGCTCCACGGTCGGCTTTCTCCCTTCGCTGGCCTTCCTCTCGGCCCTTTCCCCTGTGCACCCTCTGCTGTCCGCATTGCCTCCACCGGCCCATTTGTCCCCAGATGTCTCACCGACCTCAGTCCTTCTGTTTGTCACTTTGCTGTATTGATAACGGCTCTTCAAGCCAGGACACCTCTCTGTCGCCCCCTTATCAGCCTACAGCACCCCATACACAGCCACCTAAAGCTGCCAAATCACTGACAGCCTCTTCCCGCCCTGCAGCACCCATCCCTCCACTCCCCTCGTCTCCTTCACCCAGTTGATGCTGTTGTAGACCATGCACTTGCCAGCAGTTCGTGACCCAGTGGACTTCTTGCACACCAGCCTTCTGCATACCAGGTGTTTCAACTTCTGTTTCTGAGACGCCTTTTTTCTATCAAATCTGTCTTCTTCAGTGTCTCCCCTGATGTGCCTTCCCTTGGTTTCTCTACTCTTGCTTAGAGCTATAGGGCCTAGAAACGTCTCTGTAAATTGTCACTGCTCTTGTTTCTTTTCACCAATAACTGCATCTGCAGATCACTTTTAATGTAACAGTTTAACAGATACATGAATGTGCATTTCTGATGCTTCTCTATCCTGGAAGGTAAGTTGCAGATGTCTGAGTTGCTGGCAGAGTCGTTTTCCCCCCAGGTTTTATGATTTGAGTTACAACTCCTGTGAAACAGGATGGATTTTTGTATTGTATCCCTTATAAATAGACCAAATCCATCTGAAACCATCCCAAATAGGTCGATTTTATGAGCGTGCCACAAAGGTGAGCATACATTTTTTGGTGTGATTTGGCTTTGATCTGTCCTTACAGTTGTTGAGTTGCTTTCAACTGCAATCTCACATCCTGCGTTCTTTAAATTCCTGCGCGCTGTGTTCCAGGAGACAACACAGCCTCAGGTATAGCTTAGAGGTTGAAATTAGGCTGTAGGTGAGGAAATGGCGTGCCGCTGCTCCTCACAGCTCAGAGCCCGAAGGACTCCCCAGCTCTTACCCCATCCAAGGGTGCAAACAGCACCCCCCCGCACATCCCACTCCAGTCCCCTGGGTGGCCTCCGCAACGTCGGCCCCTGTGCAACCACAACTCCCGGCGCGCTGCTGCGGCAGGAGGACCACAGTTCCCAGGCGCTGACCCGCGCGTTGGCTGTTGGGAGTTGTAGTGCTGAGGGGAACCCTCCGTGGAATCCGTGACTTTGGCGCCGCTCTTCCGGGGGCGTGGTGCAGACACCGCCCCCGGCATCTCGCGAGAAGAGGTGCATTTCAAACTGGCCAATCAGGGGGTTGCTATGGCTCGAACTGGCCAATGTGAGGGCGAGGCCGCGGGAAATTTAAATCCCGCCTGGAGCAGCTGGGGGCAGTGGCAGCGTGCTCGCAGGCGGTGGAGGACGGCGGCTTGTGTTCCGAATCTGCGGTGGAGGTGCCTGGCCCTGGGGTAGGAGGGGTGGGTACTGGGAGCCTGCTGCGGCGAGAAGCCGAGCGCGAGGCGGTGCGGGTGCGACTGCGAGGGTGTGCGCTGGTCTGTCACAGGGAACTGGGCTCTGCTAGAGATGCAGCAGGCCGGCAGTCCCTGCGCCTTCCCGAGTAATAGTGATTGCAGGCCCCTGCTTGGGGTGAGGCTGGCGCCTTTCAGAGCGGGCTATGTGCTTTGTCTGAGTTGTGTTCGAAATGAAGCCAGCCCTTATGCAGCGAGTAACCTTAGAGCTGGTCAAGGTGCAAGTATGCTTGCTATTAAGTTCTGCTGGCTGCACTGGTGCAGCACTCACCCTCACACCTTCCCGAGATATCTCTGTGCCCATCCAAGGGGCCGGAGCAGGGTTGGGTGGAGTGTCTGTGCAGGTATACGATGTAGTGAAAATTCTATTTAAAGTAGTGTGGTGTCTAGGGGAAGGAAGACCACTTTGCTCGTAGAAACAATTACTTTGGTTATATTTGTGGTTGGGAGTACTTTCATGTAAAAACAGTAGACACGTTTGTGTTAATGCCAGAGCTTGCTGTAACATCGAGCTGTTTAAAACGACAACCGTTACGTGACTGACTTAGTGACTTCACGTGTAAGGCTTTTACTGTATCTATTGTGGGCAAGCGTCTCTCATTATCAAGTATTGATCCTAGATTTAGATTTAACTTTTGTGGAGTAAACTTGCTGCTTATTACTTGGTCTCTTTTCAGGCTCATTTTTATTTGTGTGTCTCAAAAATCTAATAAGCAAGATGTCTACTAATGAGAATGCCGGTACACCAACAGCAAGACTGAACAGATTCAAGAACAAAGGAAAGGACACTACCGTGAGTATTTTGATGTGTTTAGTACGTCAGCCAGCTATTGTGTCTTTAAACTTGAGTTGTAAAGGCTAGGAACTGACCATGAGCATCTCTTTTCCAGGAAATGAGAAGGCGGCGTATTGAAGTCAATGTAGAGCTGAGGAAAGCTAAGAAAGATGACCAGATACTTAAAAGAAGAAATGTTAGCACTTTTCCAGATGATGCCACTTCTCCCCTTCAGGAAAACAGGAACAATCAGGTAGGAAGGTACTTGGAACAGACACTTTTGGAGACCTTGCAATATAAGCTTATGCAGCTGTGTTAACTGGGATTCCTTCCCATGTTGGGGGCAACACTAATATGTACATACCAACTTTAAGCCTGCACTGCTGACTCTGGTCAATGCTCTTAAAACACAGCATAGCCAGTTGTGTTTAAGCCTAGAGTAATAGTGGTGGTGTGAAAAAGCTTTCAGTAGTTCAGGTAACTGAGATAAAACTGTAGCTGAGGTTTTGGAGTATCACATAGTGGTATAACATTTTAACAAAAATGGTTGTGAACTCCATTATATTGTTTAGAAGGCCTCTGGTCATGAAGACATGTAACTCTTTCAACAAGTATTAATTTAATTTTTTATTATGCAGGTTTCAGCACTCTGGTCAGTTGATGAAATAGTCAAAGGAGTTAATAGTAGTAATATGGAGCTTCAGCTACAGGCTACTCAAGCTGCCAGGTAAGTTCAGAGGTAACCAATTTGTCTGTGCAGGCCAGTAATAGCTGAGTATCTGCTTATGGCAGCAGCTATTGCTGTTCTGTTCTTATCAGGCAGTGTTTCAACAAACACCTGAGTCAATCTTATATACAATGTTTAGGTACACTTAGTCATCATTTCATTGCAACCATGTGGCTTTTTGAGTTTAAAGTGTCTGAACACTTTGCTAGGAAGATTTATTTCTAGTGGTCCTGAGATAGCAAAATAAACAGTAGTCCATGTTAGAGCTGTGTAAGTAATAATAAACACTGCTATAGCAAAAGACATTTTAAAGCTGTATTAACATTTCACTACAATATCCTAAGGTAGATCACTGCCCTCAATGTGAACAGTAAGGTGACCTGGGGCTAGAAGTATGCCAAGTTTCCCTTTTTGTAAATCTAAAATGTCCTTTAGTGAGCTTGTGTCTTGCTGGAGTGCTGTTTCTGGCAGTCACTAATCCTGCTGTGCTAAGAAACTTCTTCAACTCAGATGTGCTATGAATCTTGACAGTCTGCTTAATTTCAGAGTTTGAACAGGACCTGCTGAAGCCCCTGTTAACAGGTTAAGGAAGCTAGTGTTCAGCTTCTCTGTACCTTGTCTGTTCCTCCTTTGTGTCATTGTTGTATTGCCTTCTGAATGCTAAAGCAATACTAAGCCTTTTTTATTTTTAAATAGGAGTCTTTTTAGACTGTTCAACCTGTTCAGATCTCTGCAGGCTAAGATAAAGCTTTCTGTTTCTTTCCTTAGGAAACTCCTCTCAAGAGAGAAGCAGCCCCCAATAGACAACATAATTCGGGCTGGTTTGATCCCGAAGTTTGTCTCCTTCTTGGGCAGAGCAGACTGTAGTCCCATTCAGTTTGAGTCTGCCTGGGCACTCACCAACATTGCTTCTGGCACATCAGAGCAAACAAAGGCAGTAGTAGATGGAGGAGCTGTTCCTGCTTTTATCTCTCTGTTGGCCTCTCCCCACACTCACATCAGTGAACAGGCTGTGTGGGCACTTGGAAATATTGCAGGTACGTCAATATGCTACATAGCTCAATTTCATACTGTTGCTGCCTTTGAAACAGGAGGACATCACTTCTGATGTGTCATATATCATGCTGAGCTTCTTGGGAGCTCTGCATTAACTTTCAAGTGAAGACATGCTCTGCAGTGTAGAGCATGCTACAGGCATAGTTTATCATCAGACCTATTATGTTTCATGCAATACCTGGCAGGCTGTGGGTTGTGTTTAGGTGGATTGCTGGCATATTTCAGTTCAGTTTTTTAGCTACCTAATTATGCTACAACACAGGGCTTTTCCACAGATCTCACTTGATGGTTTTGTGACTTATCAATGAGCTCTGCTCTGTGTTAAGGGGGAAAGAGGAAGCAGAAAGCTCACAACTGTGTATGTAATGGCCAATAATTCCTTACTTTGAAATAGCTACTTACTGATAGGAAGTATTTTATGCTGTAGTTTCTCATGTACCTTTCAGAAGTACTTGATCTTCTGGTGTTGGATCCCATTCTTAAACTAGGCTAAGTGAATGTTTACTGTGTTAGCTTCCAACAGCTGTGTCTCGCAGAGAGTGGTGAATCTGCATGCAGAGAAAACAGGCATGATAAAAGCCTTACAATAGAAGAATTGAGTCAAACTTTGATGTTCTACAAAATTTGATATTCTATTACAAAACCCAATTGTGCAACCAATGCTTTGAATGCATTTGAAGTTATGAGAAGAGCTCAATTCTAGTGGTAGAAAATAAAAATTAAGCTTGATAGCTCAGTTAGGGAAACACATACTTGTCATATGACTTAACTATGGTGCTAGTCCTTTTGTCCTCCTATTCCTTCCTATTTTTTTTTCTCCTGGAATTCATCCCATAACACAATGATTCCGTGCACACACATCTCTGCTCTGGTCTTTACCTGGCTGCTGTTCTTGTTTTCTCAGGGGATGGTTCTGCCTATAGAGATCTGGTTATTAAATATGGTGCAATTGAGCCACTGCTGAGTCTTCTAGCTGTTCCTGATCTCTCTTCTCTGGCTGTAAGTGTGCAGTATAAGTCAAGTTACAACTAGTAAATGAGTAAGAGATCAACTAACTAAACACTTCTCACCCTTCATTTCAACTCTTGCAGTCTGGATATTTGCGCAATGTTACCTGGACCCTCTCAAACTTGTGTCGCAATAAGAATCCTGCACCACCCATAGAAGCTGTTGAGCAGATTCTTCCAACTCTCGTTCGGCTTCTGCACCATGATGATCATGAGGTGTTAGCAGACACATGCTGGGCCATTTCCTACCTAACAGATGGTTCCAATGACAGGATAGAAGTTGTAGTGAAAACTGGACTGGTGCCACAACTTGTGAAACTCCTGGGATGTAGCGAACTGCCAATAATGGTGAGCTGTCAGACATGCAGATTGGAAATCCAGATTCTAGGGAGAGCAAGCATTTTGGCTCTTTGCATGCTGTAACTATAGTATAACAAAACTGCATTAGCACTTAAGAGATGATTTTCCTAGGATCAGTCATGGGTAGTAGTTTGCAGATTGACCTTGAAAGGTGTGCAGTCTTAGCATGCTTAATGTCAGCATATGGAATGCTAATGAGGAGCTTAAAGATCATCAGTACATAGCATATTGTGCTGTTAACTGGGAGGGCTAGAGCAGAGGGGTGTTGAATATGGCTGTATCTGTGCAAACACAGATTAGATTATGCCAGTTTTCCTAAGTACTCCAATTTGTTTCAGACTCCTTCATTGAGAGCCATTGGAAATATTGTCACTGGTACTGATGAGCAGACACAGATTGTTATTGACTCGGGAGCACTATCTGTCTTTCCAAGTCTCCTTTCTCATCATAAAAACAACATTCAGAAAGAAGCAGCATGGACCATGTCCAACATCACTGCTGGACGTCAGGATCAGATTCAACGAGTTGTAGACCATGGTCTTGTGCCGTATCTCATTGGTATTCTGAGGAAGGTAATAAAAAACATTTGCTACTTTGAGGTGCTTGCAATCACTATTACTATGTGTTCAAATACTCTGCTTTTACCTTTACAGGGGGATTTCAAATCTCAGAAGGAAGCTGTATGGGCTGTGACTAACTACACAAGTGGGGGAACAATTGACCAGATCGTGTATCTTGTCCAGGCTGGTGTTGTAGAACCCCTACTGAATCTTCTGTCAGCTAAAGACAGCAAGACTGTGCTAGTTATCCTGGATGCTATTTCTAATATCTTCTTGGTATGTGGATGCAGCATACTCAATCATTTGTACAAACTGTTGCTAAAGATTCTCTAGTGGCTGGTGCCACACCTCTTTCCTGAGGTTATTCCATGCTTGTCTCTTTGCAGGCTGCTGAGAAGATTAATGAGACAGAAAAACTTTGTCTCATGATTGAGGAATGTGGGGGTCTAGACAAAATCGAAGCTCTTCAGTCACATGAGAATGAACAAGTGTACAAAGCCTCATCCACCCTGATTGAGAAATATTTCTCAGCAGAAGTAAGTGGCTACAGGATTTATTTCCACTTCTATTTTCTATTGTAGCACTGACTAGTAAGGCTATAACAGTACTGCTCTCTCTTTCTTCTAGGAGGAAGAAGACCAAAATGTTGTTCCAGAGTCTACTGCTGCCAGCTACACTTTCCAAATTCAGGGCAATACTCCAGATACTTTTAACTTCTAAGTCTTGCATATACCGCAGCCACCTGCAAGTTTGGCACAAATGACTGCCACATCTTTGTCTTAATAGTTCCTCTTGTTCTTACTGTGTTTTCATGATCTGTAGCACTTTGTCCAACTGAAACATACTTGAACAGTTTCAAAACTGTACATATGTGAATTTCTAACTGTAAACTTCAACCTTTCTGAGAGGTACTTGTAAATACTTGTTCTTTTTCTTGTTCTTGAGTGTCTCTGTCAGGGATAAGAATGCAAGAGGGCAATAAGGCTTCTCACAAAGCATGAGCCACTACTCTGCAAATCTTTTGAACCCATTACATTTTGCGTTGCCTGTTGCTGAAATCAACACACTGAGAAAGCTTTTAAAGAAGTTTTATTTTAAGTTCAATAAAGAGATGGTTATACCACATTTCAAATTTGTGTCAATTGTCTTTATGGTAAGTATATTTAATAGAAATGTGTAATAGCAGAAATGTAGCTCTAGGACAAAAGAGATTTGGTTCTGAAGATGGTATTGGAAGAGCTTAGTGGCCCCAAGCTCTGCCTTTTGTGTGTAGCCGCTTCTGTTAATGCTAAGCAAATGATGTGCTGCTTTTCTCTATGTATTTCTTACAGCACTCTGCTTTTGTTGTACCCAGCTCATAACAGAGCCAACTATCTTCTGCCTTTTGGAG
Organism: Ramphastos sulfuratus; assembly: GCA_013399055.1. Lineage (NCBI taxonomy): Eukaryota > Metazoa > Chordata > Aves > Piciformes > Ramphastidae > Ramphastos > Ramphastos sulfuratus. Next base: position 7,832 of record WBNM01030224.1, read on the forward strand.
AAATAACTAGAGCAGTAGTGCTACTAACCTGTGAGGACTAGTGTGGAGCAGTTTAAACTGTAAGTATGCTCAGGTAGCCTCAGCATAGAGCATAGGAAATGCTTTGAAACTGTACTAGAGAGCAAAAATGAGGGCATGGTGTAGAATATGCGATCCAGCTTGTTCCATGCTACTTGAGGGGGTGGGAGAGTGGTAGCACCATTCCTCTGTCTCTTGTCCCTCCTCGTGGGGCCAGTCAGCTTAAACCAATACAGGGGCTTTTGAAGCATGCCATGCTTCACAATTTTTTTTTTTTTTTTAAATAACATGGGCAAAACTTGATGTGTAGGCAATTCTCCTGGACTCCCCAAAGGCTTTGCCTTTATAGAGGAAGGGGAGTAAAACCCAAAACCATCTCTTGTTCTGAGTGAATCTGATTCTGTGATTCTGATTTGGTCTTGTTGAGTTAGTCTGGTCTGCTTGTTGTGTGCTTTCAAGATGGTTTTGAAGTGCATATGTAAGTGGTTTGGGGTGTAACTCTCCAAATTCTTCATTAAGAATACTTCTAAACCTAGATTCTCTCTTTCATGTACTGCTGTGGAAGGCTTCTTTAAAGGAGTCATTGCTAGTGTGGTAGATGCAAACTTGTCACTTGTTCTCCTAATGTGGCGCTACTCCCTATTTCATTAGCACATTTGCTTGCACAAGCAAGCCTCCCTTACTGGAGGCTGATGAGCTGTAAAGGTACCCACGTGACTTGTGAGCCTCTTGCTTGGCTCTTTGGTTCTGCTGGGTAATGTTACAAAAGGTAGCAGCTACTTTGTGTGTGCATTTATATTGTATGGTTACCAACAGCAAGGTCTCCTGCAGAGCAATCATTGTGCACTTCGACAGCAGCAGCGTCCTTCTGAAGGGCTTTTAAAGTCATATGAGCACCCCTCTCAATCCAGCTCAGACCATGGTCGTGAGGTGGGAGATGATGGTACTGTTAAATCAGTGACAGCAACAACAACTCCTTAATGATGGTTTCATATTTTTGGCTGCATCACTTCAGTTGTTCTTTACCCCAAAACAAAGCTGTGCACTAATAAGTTTTATAATAGAAGTCTTTAAAGATGATCAGACTAATGGCTGTTGTAACCCTATTTCAGCTTCTGCTGGATAAGCTGATGTCATTGTTACTAACCTTCTGTCTCTGCCTGTGCTGCCAAATAAAGGGTGAGATTGAGCCGTAGCTGTAGCATGCTCCCAGCCTTAACAGTCTTCTGTGCCAAGGGGTGGAGAGTGCAGGTGGCACCCAGCACCTGCAGAAGAAGCTGCAGACAGTGCCAGACTGTGGAGCAGAATGCTAGTCTAACACCACAGATACTGCAGAGCCCTTGGGGCTATGTTCTGGTGTTAACTTAGTGTTACCTGTGCAGAGTGGAAAGAACCATCTGCCTTGCAATGCCAAAGCCTTTATTCTTCAGTGGAAGAAAAATAGGGCTCTTAAGCATCTGCAGTGTAGCCTCCTCCATCCTTTGCTGTCGAACTTGTAACTTTGACTTAAAAGGACTGGTTATAAAAACCATGATTTACTGTTTGACTATAGAGAACTGCAAGAATTAACCTATATAAAAGCAATTTATGTGAAGCCGAATTTCACCAGACAAATCACTGCTGCTGCACCGGGCGGCGATACAGTGACTGGTGAAACAATTCACGACTTGAGAGTAAATGTGGCCTTCTACCCCTGTAAAATCCTGTGATTACCAGTAGAGGGTGCTCCAGGCAGCCTCCCAATCTCGTTTGCTTCTAGGATGTTGCCGTGGAGTTGGGAGTCAGCCCCGACCACCTGGGGTTGATGGCCTTTATTTTCCTATCAAGAAAATACTGAGATGAAATCCATCAGGGCCCCTCTTCTGCTTACAGAAAACCTCCGTCTGCTTATTTCCACATTTAACCAGATTAAATATTGTATGTAAGATATTTAAATATTGTATATATGATCTATATATGTACATTTACTTTTAAATGCCTTTAATTTTTTTGTGTAGCTGCAGTTTCTTTTGACTTTTCTATCTGTGCATCTAGTAAAGGGGATGAAAGTGTAGAATACTTGTTCACTTGTGTCCTGGGTTAATGCAGCCTGCCTCCCAAGGCCCCCTCTCTCCATACACAGATTTGGGGGGGGGGGGGGGGGATTTTTTTGTGCTGCTTTCTCTTCCGGGCTGAGACAGTTGAGACAGCGTTTGACTGGAAACGATCCAGTGCACAACGACCTGAGCCTATTTGCAGGAAGTCCATCAGTAGAAGCCACTGATGTCCCCTCCATGCCCTGATCCACAGTCCACCTAGCAGCAAAGATCAGCACCCCAAAACCAGAAACTAGAAGCAGCAACTGGAACGGGAAGCTTCTCCTGTTCCTATCTGAGCTTCAAGCCCCATCATACTTTGCTCCAGCCAGCACTTTCATTTTGAGGCGGGCATGATGGCACTATGGTATTGAATATCAGCAGCAGATTCAACTCAACCCATAACAAATAGTGTGTTTTGTTTTGGGTTTTTTGTTCTGAAGTACTTATTTCAGAATTCTCCAATATATTGAGTAAACAATAGAATGCTGCCATTTTTTTCTCTAGATGCCTGACAGCTCAGTGGCTTAACAATTAACTTTCTGGGACTGAGACTTTAATTTTTATCCAAGAAAAATGTGTTGAGCCCTATCCACCAATAAGCCTTGTTCTTGGCAGCATATATTTCTACAAGCAGCCATCTACAGTGATTATGAGTAAGTGACTGGAGTGAGTCACTCCTTATTCTAAGAAAATGCAAACTATTTCTGAGGTTAGGATCCCAGTTACCCATTAGGCTACTTCTAAAAAATGGTAGGAGCAGAAAGAGAGAGGAGAGTTGTTACTGCTTCTGGATCTTGGTTCGTTGTTTGGGGCTTCATGTGTGTGTCTTGCCCAGACAGATTTAAGAGCTAGCCTTCTTTATTTGCCAACTGCCTAATTCAGGACAAGGGCTGGAATAAATGTCTGGTGGCCTGTGTGTCAGTCTGCCAACTCCTCTGTGCTGACAGCAACAATAACAGACCCCTGCTGACATCAACTGGCTTGGAATGCTGCTGTTGCTAGTGCTGTTTTATCTGTGGAGTGATGGCAAGAGTTCAGTCTAAGATCCCAGCAGAGGTAACCACCTCTGAAATTCTGATGCTAGCAGATGCTGCCTTGTGGGATGGCTTCCACTTGCTATGTCTAGAGATGAACAAGGAGCAGAGGCTTTGCAGTCCTGTTCTTTAATAGCATGTCTGTTCAATGTCCACTACAGGAAGAGCAGTTTAAATTGTAGGAAAGGCAGAAGTGGTTAAAACAAGAGTAATCTATTCTGTATTTCCCTGTGATTTAGATTAACAGCAAAAACTGCTTCCCGCTACTCTACAGAATGATTTAAATTGCACAAAACTACAGTGGTACATCAGCAAAAAGGAACAGCTCAACATTAGCAGGAAAAGGAATTCACTAGCCAACAATGTTTCATGGATCTCTTCCATTTCTAAATGTATTTTGCAGCAAAACAAACTGAGGTACAAGAAAGTTATCTAAATGTCCAGAAAGTAGCTGGTAGAATTAATCCTGAAGCTTGTGAATCCTGATGTCCATTTCTCTAGTCATTATCTCTTTTTGGAATGCTGCATTGGATCTCTTGTGATAAGGTATGATATAATACTGGTTAGGAAGAAGTTCTTCACCATGAGGGTGGTGAGACACTGGAAGGGGTTGCCAGGGGAGGTGGTCGAAGCCTCATTCCTGGAAATGTTTAAGGCCATGCTGGATAAGGCTCTAGACAGCCTGATTGGGTGTGAGGTGCCTCTGTCTATGGCAAGGGGGTTGGAACTAGAGGACCCTTGTGGTCCCTCCCAACCCTGACTGATTCTATGATTTGGGAGTGTGTGCAATCTGGGGTAAAACCACAGTTACTCAAAACAAGAAATAATTAATGAAGGCTACTTGTGTCTGATGGTACTTGTCCTGCAGAAGAAAATGTTAGGCTCTCACTTAAAACCTAGTAGGAAACAGATTAACCCTTTGGCCTCAGTTAAACACTTAACTCACCTTCAGGGGGAAGTGTTAGGTGAGAAGAGGGTATTAAGTGACTCCCTCCTAAGACTGGGAGAGTTGTAGCCAAACCAACTGCAAAATCCAAGGGAAAGAATTCTTCAGAAGAACGTTCAAGCCACGAGTGTACAAAGTTGTTCCTTGTGTTAGAAAACACTTCCTTTTTATTGAGCCATGGCACTGATATTTGTCAGTCAGAAACTCAGCATGTAGATAGCTGAGAAAGAATTGATTTTGTGTGAGTTTTATAGTACTCTGTAGGAAATAAGGATCATTGGATTCCAGTTCTGTTCCTGACTGCAGAGCACTGTCTGTCTCAGGCTGGCTCCAGGAAATGGACACACTTCTACAGAAGCTAGCAGATTCGTGGAAGAGCTATGGCCTGTTTCCATGGTGCTGTTCACCCACTGCCCTGCAGAGTGTCATTAGTGAAATTTGCTTTTTCTTTCCTCCTCTCTTTAAATCCCGAGTGGAGAAAAACCCTCTTAATTCTTAAGTAGAACTTGCCTGGCCACACTAAAAATGTGCTAATTGCTTAAATAACAATGGGCCTGATCCAGAAGTGATGTATAAATCATGGATCAGAAAGGGAATTCCAAGTGACTGAAATGTTGAAAGAAAATCAGTGACACTGATTTCACTGCAGAAGAGGCTGGATCACACCTAGAGCTCAACAACAGAGGCAGCATAATGAGCAAGCCTTCTACTTTATTTCCTTTATTTCCTATTTCTGAGTTTGCAACGCAATGTGAAATGAAAGCCACAAGGTCATCTTTTGAAGGTGTGATTTTTAGACAGCTCTTTAAAAACTGGTGGAAAGCTGTCTCGGTTATTGCCTGTAGCAGGCTGCTTTGTGTACAAGTTCACAGTGCTAAAATAGCTCCAATACCAGGAGCATGTAATAATGCTCTGTGGGCATGTGGAAGATTGGATGTACAAAGTTATCAGAAAATCTTGAATAATTTCCAAGGCACATTTCTACCATCCAAATCACTTCATTTTTACCCACTATATGAAACAGATGTAAAAATAGCTCTTTCATCAGTGGATTGCTACACAGCTTTGGGCTGCAGAGGTTCATTTCTGTTCAAAGCAATACTGTGAAATCGTTTGCAGAATGTTGCTGTTAATCAGAAGCAGCAATTTAATGTTGCCTCTCCATCTCTTCTCCCACCCCCAGCTCCCCTTCCCAATACTGAGCAGGAAACGACACTTGGATGGAGCTCAGCATACTAACTTTCTGGATAGACTCTCTAGGATGAGGAGGAACTTGAATTCTCTCCATATGTCATTTCCTTTCCCCTAATGGCTAAAAAACCCCTTGCTGCACTCCATATAACTTACAAGAGAGAACATTACCAGCATAGGAAAATACAGATGGGGGATGGAACAGGCAGGACATTCACATTCCATTTCTGAAGAACTGCTTTGCAAAATTTTACTTGAATTAAGCAGGAACCTTTCTTCTATGTAGAAAGATTGGTTTACTTAGTTCCTAATACTGAGAGTGTTACCCCATTTTAAGGGTATATCAACACTTGGGAGTCAGTGGCCAGAGGAGGATTAGAAAAGGAAAATGTAAGTAGAGGAGGAATGGTGACAAGTGAGATTTAAATTAAGTCAGAAAGGAAAACCAGAGGTGACTGAGGAAGACTGACAATGAGGATCTAATGATTTCTAATAAAACCAATTTTATAGCAAATAATCCTAGCTTTTACTTAAGAAAAATCAGACTAGCCTACTCCTGTGACCAGCTTTTGTGCAAACTACCTTTGAACATTTTTTTGTTCCATGTAACCAATAGCAGATGCAGATGTCTTGCACTGCCGCAAAATACAAAACTTGATCTGCTGTATTGCACAGCGGATTTGCAGCTGTCAACAGAATTCACTGTGCCATAGTTACAAACTGAAAAAGCACCAGGAATAAACATGACTAAAAAACCCCTGACCTCCCCAGCTTTAAACTAAATGGAAAGCTTACTTCCTCATAGCCAACCACGTATTAGACTCAAATTAGAATGTAATGTCTTTCTAGCAATATAATCCAAATGCTTTTCACGTTTGTAGCAACCAAACAGTGCAAGGCACTTCTGCAGAACAAATGAGATGTGACATTTGTCCAAAACTCCTAAAATCTGTAGCCAGGGAATGAGCACACAGGCATATAGGGGCTAGATGTGTCTGAATGTGGGGTGGTTACATCTGATTGCAGAACTAAGACCTTGCATCTTTCATTGCTTAATTAGGCATATTGCCCCTGAATTCTGCTGCTAAAAAGACAAAATCCTCACCTTGTCTCCAGTTCTATTTTAAAGGGTTTCAAAAGTAGAATAAAAGAATGATTCAAGACACACGGTGACAGATTTTGCTTTAGGTTACTTTTAGCACTTTGCTAGACCTACTAACCTACTTAAATATCTGTGCTGTTCTTATCTGGTGTGCAACCTTGCTTTAGAAATTTTAGGATTAAATAATTTTACGGAGAACTTTATCTTCAACCCTCTCAAATCAATTTCACAGTGGACCTGTGGGTGATTTTGTTAAATGAAAGCACAAAAGAAGCTGGTACAGATTGTGGATGGCTTTGGTATTTCTGCAGTTCAAAAGATGTTAGGAACAGGATGAAAAAGAAAAGACATTGTTGTGTTTATTGGACCCACAAATGCTTTTGTGTAATGATTGATCTTATTTATACGTTTAATTTTCATGGAGTGTGTTTATAAATGTCTACTGCCTTGTTAATACAAGACAGAGTTCTTCCAAAGCTGGATAGCCTGGGTTCTTCTCAGCAATTCACAAAGCTGTGTGTTTGTGGTGTGCAGAGTTCAGGACAGCTCGTTCTGAGTCTGTTTGCTCGTGGGGTTAGGGCTTTGTTAGATGTTTTTGTCTTTGAATGTTGCAGATTAGCAATATACTTCTAAAGGTAATGTATACATCTCCTGGAATTAATTCTTTCTTGAATGGAGATTTTTGGAAATAAGTTTTATGAGACACATGGAGAAACTTCTGTTTGCTTGAAGAAACATAGAAGATCAGAACTACCAGGTGAGGGTTGGTTTAGGTGGTTTACACTGTGCCAAGTGTAAACCACCAGTTGTACTCTACCAGCCTTGTTTCCTATCTATATTTATCTCTAATAGCCACACTCCCTGGAACAGATTGGAGTGGGATAAATGGATCCTCTTGAAAGCCTCATCTTAACCCCTGCTGTGCAACTCTGTGAAGCAGGAAACGTGAGGGTTTAATCCCTGAATACTTAGACAAGCAAGAATGTCCAACAAGCACAAGCTAATTATACTTCAGGTATTAGGGCTTATCAAATAATGTTGTAGGGCTTTTTGGGAGTCAGGAAAGCATCTCTGCTTTCCTTGGCTGCATGGGTGGGAGGTGCATCACAGAATGTTTTTCACTTCTTCCCAAGTGCTAAACAGTGGCTGTGAGCCAAGCAGGATGTTAACAAGGCAGGCCAAGAGATTGATTTAAGGTAGCAGCCAGTGTATCACATTTGATCAATAGTGTCTAAGGGGTGAATTTACAGCAGCAGGACTGAGTCAGCTTTTGGCATCACTGCCAATGGCACCCTGTACTCGCCATCACTGTAATTAAGATTCAGAGAGACATACAGTGTAGGAGACCTTACAGCCAACAGAATTGTTATTTCAAACTGATACTGGGCCATGGGGGATGGGAAAGATCAGAGAAGGTTTGGTATCCATTTAGTGACTAAATAATATGGCTTGGCCAAAAACAGCGCTATGTGTCAACTCCTAAATACTTGTTTGGGCTGACAGTCTTCCTAACAACACTTCGTTTGTCTCAGCTGTGTACCACTGGGACAAATACTCTGTCAAGTTGAATCAGACAATATCCGGAGACAGATGTTGTAGGACAGGAGTAAAGCAAATTCTTCATACGTGTCACTCAGAGGAGACTGTTTCTAACTGGCTTATTCTGTGAAGTCTTTCATGAATCTATTTTTATCAGTCAAATCCAAGGATGAGATAGTACAGCTGCTTCATTCACAAAGCAGCATGAGACGGTCCTGCAAGACAGTTACAGGAGGGAACATGTAGTTCTTCAGGAAACTTCAGTAATTTCAGTTGGAAGACTTTGCATGTAGCTCTTAGAGCACTTGACAGAGCCACTCATCCAAGAGTCTGCTAAAGAAATAGGACTATTGACAGTATTTTATGGATAAATAAGTGGAAATCATAGAATAATCAAGGAAATCTTTTCCAGAAACAGATCTTCTTTTTGGGCCACAACTTTTAACAGCCTAGTTTGTACTTTGAGACATCCTTCCACCAATTTTGACAGTAAGACAAATCAGACAAAATATTTTAGGCCTGATAAGCTTCATTATGCTTAAAAATCAAAGCTAGGCTCTGCCTGGATTATGAGACACTGTACCTCCAGAGCAGAGAATAGTGTTGACTTGAGCAACACAGCAGGAGTGTAGTCTCCAGTCATTTGCCCAAGCTCCAGGACATGGCTTCTCACAACAGATTTACCTCTTTTGGCAATGAATTCAGTAATGAAATGCCACACAATGCATGGAGATGTTCTGTGTTCGATCTGCCTTTTTTCTTCTTATTATTCTAAGGTCACATTAGGGTAGTACTGTCCTGCAGGACATAATGAGGAAATAATATGGCTAAAGAACTCCATGGAATATGTGTGCATCAATTACTAATCTGGTCTGGATGGATGGACTTAGAAGTTATCTTAGTGACTAACTGCTGGAAAATCCTGTGATATGGGAGCTCATGCATTTTTTTGTAGCCACAGCTGCAGTCATTTCCCTTCAGAGACACATCATTTCCCCAAGACACATCCTGTCTCAGAGGGCTATGGTGTCTGCTGCTCCAAGCTTCTGTCCCGTTTCAGTAGCCAGCATATGGGTGGAGATTTCCTTCCTAGTTTCTTCTCCTGAAAAGCTTCATCTCAAGCTCCAGCTTGAGAAATGGATCAAATCTTGACCTCTTGCATAAACGTTGTGTCTGCATGCCAAAGGTAGTCTTAGTGAGAACCAGAGCCCCTGTCTAGACATGTCTCTTCGACATATAACTCTGACAGGTACATCTTCCACTGCTAGGTTAACTCTCTGTTTCTGAGTAGTACCAGACACCTAAGCATGCTGCATCGCAGTACTTTAATGCAGTTAGTTCACTTCACCAGTAATACAAAGTGTCCCCAACTCCCCCACCAGCAACAGCCAGAAACAGGGAAAGCCAACAAAGGTGGAGAATGGCAAGTTGCAAGGACTAGAACTAGCAGAGGAAGAAACCTTATAGTACCTTCCCAGTTTCCAGTGCACCCTTCCCTTTCTAAAGATGGACTTCACCTCCAAAAATTAGCTACAACTATCCTCTCCTGAAAATTAACACTATTTGGGTAAAGACATTTGCTCATCTTTTAGTGGCCCGAAACCACTAAATCCTTTGAGAAATATGGGGTTTGTGAATGCAAACCCTTCTTTTTCTACCTGTTGGGAAATTCAGAAATTAAAGCTTTTTTTTTGTGCAACCACACAACAAAATAGGTTTTGTCTTTTTGAATACTTCTGTAAAAGTTTCACTAATATGGTACAAACTTTTAAATTATTCTGTCCTTATAGACTCCTCTTCAGCCCTTTTGGTGTTCTAAAGAGGCCTGAGCTTACCCCTTTTCTGTACATTTCTTCCAACCCTTAGGACTGTGCCTCACTTGCTAACTTCTGGCTGAAGACGACAGGATGGGACTCCCTCCTGAGTCCAGCAGCAAAGCTGTCATCCAAAAGTGAGCTGCATGGTGATGCAAGGCACTCCCTTCCCTGTGGATCTGAGCTAGCTACCTCATCTTGAAAGGATTTGTTGATCCATGATAGCAGCCTAGAGTGAAACACAGATCACTTGTCAGCAGTTAATGATGATATTTGCTTGCTTATCTCACAAGATCAGCATTGCAAAGCATGAAACCTTTATTCACCCTTGAAATGGAACTGCACAGACAAAATTTACTGTAAACTGTTGGCTTCTAAAACTTAAAGCAGGATCAGCAAGATATCTGTTCCATTAATCAGAGACTATTTTGAGAACTTTGGGGATAGCGCCGGCCCAAGAAACTCTGGATCACAAGATTCATGTGGAATTCTTTTGCTGGAAAAGTAGCATTTTCAATCATCAAGAACTGTCAGTATCTTTGGTCTACGTTGCTGCGGTTCTTGGCGCCTTGCAAGGCTTCCTGACCTCTGCTCACCACAGATCTTGCACAGATCCCTTATGGTGCTGCTTGTCTTAAATTCTGCTTGGCAATTGTACTCAGTGAAGGGAAGCAGTGAACAAAACCCTTGCCTTCCCTATAGAATTAGTAGATATGCTGGGACAGAAACATATATTTATATATTAAGGTGCAGTCATTATGATGTTTACACAAAGCCAGAAGTGCAGAGGAGAGCGGTTCACATCTGGTGCGTTTGTCTATGTGAGTGCAACCTGATCTAGGTCATTTCTACCCACGCTAGTCAAGAGAGGACATAGCCCTGACCTAAAATGGGACACGTACCATGCCTGCAGGTGCTGACGAGAGCAAAAGCTCTCTTCTGTCACCCTGTTAAATACATACCTACTGTGCAGGACTTGCTTAGGCGTCACTGATGCATTTTGGATGTATTAGTAGAAAAGCTCAAGTCAGTCTTGCAGCCAGTGCGGTTTATACAGTGACCCAAAAGAACAAACTGTCAATTAAAGCTCTGACACTTGCCATATATCACAATATTTGCACTGAAAAGGGAGCAGCCTGTCTAAAAAAATCTTAGAAAAATTGACTTTTCAGCAAGTTTCCTTCTGAAAAGTAGCATGAAACTAACTCCATGACCTTTTAACAAATGCTTTTAATGAAAGCATTACAATGTTCGTATACCTACTGAGCCATGAAATACTGTATTTAACCTCAATAGTGTGTGTGGGGTTTAATACTGCCACTGCAATTAATGTCTGACACACTAGTTATCCATTAGAAAAAGACCATGCAGCAAGAGTACAATGTTTAACATCACATTAAACACCTTTGACAAATGGTATCAGAATTATTGACTGCTGGGTCCAGAGTGCACTGCAAGATCCCCGAGATAAATAATCATCAAGTTAGGAAAACTCCAGAGTGACTTATAAACCTGTCAAGTATGGAAAAAGGAGCTTTGTATTTTGGATTTCTATTCAGTTCAGCAGAGGCCAGATAATGGTGCAGTAATTGCAGCCCATCAACCCTTTGCTTTTTTATGGTTGGCTTTAGGAAAGGATAATGACCTGGCTGTGTGAATTTGCAAGATTGAAACTTCGGTAGTATGATCTTCAGTTATAAGGCTGATTTTTCTTCTTGTTTTCTTTAATGCTGGAATCAGGATGCCTGGAATATCTTTGAGGTGTCTGTGAATTTACCTAACTATTACAAATCAGTTTTTAACTGTTTTAGTGCAGCATACAAGCCATAAAATCAGTAGATACCTTGGGTCTGTGCTTTGTAGTAAATGAAGTTTAGACTTGTCTCAAATTGTCTTTGCCTGAAACAGTGGCTAGGCAATGAATCAGCATTTTCTGTTGTGGTCTATGCTGGCAGCAAAGGTTCCTTTCTGACACTAGCTAGCTTTGGGTGGAACAGGCAGTAGCACATGCACCAGACACAGCCTTGTGTGAGGAAGGGATCCCAGGTTCTGATCCAGAACTACTCTGCTCCCAGGTGAAGTGATGCTGGAACAGCGGTGCCAGAACAGCAGTGCCACAACAGCAGGAAGCAATGAAAATGTCCACCTGCAGGAACCTGGCACCTAAGACACGTGTTAGGAAGGAGGAGATGTGAATCCATACATACCCACCGTGGGGAAGGGTCTCATTTTAAGGGAGAAAAGCCTTGAGAACTGCATCCCACTTCCAAGGCCTTCCATGGGAAATACCTACGTTCCTACCCAGATTTTATTTAATGAGGCCCAAGCTCAGAGCTCTGTCAAGATAGGACTGCTTCAAACATGCTTACAGCTCACTCTGTGTATATAACTTCAGAAAAGAAAACCCCTGGGCTCTGTAGGAGCTACATTATCAACTCTGTGAAGCACTCAGCTCATCTTTTTGTCCTGTGTGCGGATCCTGATTCGTGGGCTGGATCCCAGTCCATGACTACCCATGAGATAATACCTCACAGGTTGGCCTGTGCAGTGACATGACCAAATGAGTGACACTAAAAACATCTGACTCTTCTAAGGTGAACTTTACTGTGGCAACCTCCATAGCTCTTCTGAGAGCTTTTCCTCACATTTCAGAGGCCTTTTTGACCCTGCAGAAAGCTGCTGGTGCCTCCCATCATGGAACTCCCCATACAGTAGGTGTGCTGGGAAAACTCTGGAAAGAGTCACCTTTCCTCTGGGATAGGACACAGCATAGATGCAAGGCCTTTACGTGTGTGCATATATATATATATATATTTATATATATAATTATGTGGCAAATGGCAGCTTACAGAACTGGGCTGCTGATTCCTACAAAGCACAGGTAAGAAGGGAATCGGCCCACAGGATAAGTTTCCACAGCCAGCCCAATCTCACCCTAGCCATGCGAAGGCAGCACCCCTGACTGCGACTCCCCACATTTCAGCCCAGCTTCGAGTTCTCACGCCTGAGGCCTTTCCCCATTTGTATCTTCAATCCTCCTGTCCCCCTCCCCTGCAACTTCACTGTCATCTCCCCTCCTCTCAGCCATAGCAACCCACCCCCGTCGTTCCCGACCCCCCAGCTTTCCCAAGGAGGACCTCCAGCGCCGCCGCCACCTGACGCAGTTCCCCTTGCAGCATCTCCGTGCAGCCCCCGAGGCGCGGCGAACTCCTTCTGCCCGCTGGGGTGCGCGGGGGGCGGGCCGGGGCGGGGGGGAGGAGAGGCGAGGCGAGGGAGCCGTCTGTCCGCCCGCCGGGCCNGCGGGGCGAGGAGAGCCCAGCTGGAGGGGCGGGAGCGGGCTCCTTCCATGTGTCTTTGAGGTTGAACCTGGGGCCGGAGGAGTCTCTCAGGCCTGGGCAGGAGAGCGGTGGGAAGGAGATTCTGAGCTCTTCCCTCGCCTCTCTGCCCCACCGCGGGCTCCGCGCCTCGGGAACAAGATGTCTTTGCGGGCTCCGGGACAGTGGTGCCGCCCGCCCGGCCCGGGGCCCCCGGAGCCCGCTGGGGTCTCCGGCGTGGGGGAGCTGGCCGGTGTGAACTTCGGGCACCTTCTCCTCCTTCTCTGCACACCAGCTTTTCTTTTTTTCCCCCTTCGTCTTCTCAGTGTAAACTCGGAAGAAACTGTCACACTCTTTGTTTTGCTCTCTTTGTTTGTTGTTGTTGTTGTGTTTTTAAACCAACTTCCTGAGCTAGGATTCTGCACAGTTGGTTCGGTGAAGTGTCTTATACTGCCCTCTTTCAGAAGGCCACTTGACCTCGAGTATTTTAAGATAATCATAAAAATTGTTCACCTGCGTGCTGGAAGGAAAATAAGTTGGTTTCAAACACGTCAGTGTGTTCTTTTCCGTACAAGACACCAAGCAAATAGGTTTAAAGCGGGGCAAAAAATCGTTAAAGTTCTGCCAGAGCTTCCTTTAAAACTGTACAGGAGACTTTAAAGCAAAGAGCTAGATCGAAGTGCTGTACATCCCCCAGCACACAAGCAATACTCTGTATTCTGAGGTGTTAGTGCATGAAGGTAAGCGATTAGGAAATAATAGATAAGAACGCGAATGCTCCTCTCTGCATAGAGTCTTTGTAACCAGCTTGCAAAACAGATGTCTTTAAAAGTACTGGAAGAGTTGATGTATTTACTCTAGGTGTATGTGAAATACTTCCAGTGTAATGCCTCATAAAGAGAAGTGCTTCATACTTATTTTTACAGGGAAAGTAAAGCATGTCTGCTTATATTTTNCGTTCCCGACCCCCCAGCTTTCCCAAGGAGGACCTCCAGCGCCGCCGCCACCTGACGCAGTTCCCCTTGCAGCATCTCCGTGCAGCCCCCGAGGCGCGGCGAACTCCTTCTGCCCGCTGGGGTGCGCGGGGGGCGGGCCGGGGCGGGGGGGAGGAGAGGCGAGGCGAGGGAGCCGTCTGTCCGCCCGCCGGGCCGCTCCGTCCCGGCTTTGTTGTGCTCGCCGCCCGGGCTCCGGGCGAGGGGGCGGGGAAGCCGAGGGAAGGGAAGCGGCGAAGGCAGCCGCGTCTCCTCCTCCGCCTCCTCCTCAGCCCCGGCCCCGCTCATGGCGACGCTGGGCACATCCGGGCTTCTCCTCCTCCTCCTCCGGCAGCCGCCGCTGCTGCCCTGAGCGCCCAGCCCGACTCCATTAGCGCCTCCCCTCCCCCCGTCTCCCTTCCCGGACCCAGAGGCAGGGGGAGCCCCGGGCAAGGCAGCGCCGAGCCCGCGGAGCGGCCGGGGACATGTCCAACCAAGGGGCCCGGCGGAACGGGCCCGTCAAGCTGCGACTGACAGGTGAGGCTGAGCGGGCAGGCTCCGCCGGGGCCTGCCGCCGCCCGCCCGCCAGCCTGCCGCCCGTGGGGCTGGGCGGGCGCCGGCCGGCTCGGGGGNTAAACCAACTTCCTGAGCTAGGATTCTGCACAGTTGGTTCGGTGAAGTGTCTTATACTGCCCTCTTTCAGAAGGCCACTTGACCTCGAGTATTTTAAGATAATCATAAAAATTGTTCACCTGCGTGCTGGAAGGAAAATAAGTTGGTTTCAAACACGTCAGTGTGTTCTTTTCCGTACAAGACACCAAGCAAATAGGTTTAAAGCGGGGCAAAAAATCGTTAAAGTTCTGCCAGAGCTTCCTTTAAAACTGTACAGGAGACTTTAAAGCAAAGAGCTAGATCGAAGTGCTGTACATCCCCCAGCACACAAGCAATACTCTGTATTCTGAGGTGTTAGTGCATGAAGGTAAGCGATTAGGAAATAATAGATAAGAACGCGAATGCTCCTCTCTGCATAGAGTCTTTGTAACCAGCTTGCAAAACAGATGTCTTTAAAAGTACTGGAAGAGTTGATGTATTTACTCTAGGTGTATGTGAAATACTTCCAGTGTAATGCCTCATAAAGAGAAGTGCTTCATACTTATTTTTACAGGGAAAGTAAAGCATGTCTGCTTATATTTTACTTTGGAAATACTTGGGCTAAATTCGTAGTGTAGTTTTCATGGAGCTTTGTGAGTGCCTGTATATTTCACTTAGAAATAAAACTGGGACTGATGCATGGACCAGTGCTGCCTGTTTTTTACAGAGTGTTTTGTAGCTCTCTCTTCAGGTTATTGCTTTATTGATGCAATGCTTTAATACTTTTTTTTTTTTTCTTTTTTTTCCCTGAGCAATGACTGCTCAGACCTGCTTATCTTTGAAACATTACAAATGGTCTATAGCCTGATGTGAATGTATGGGAAGTACTGTTTAGGGAGTTGTCTCTTTCACCTTTGGATTTTGTGTTCAATTTTGCTTCATATTTATTTTTGTTGAGGTTTAAGCATGTAATGAAATCAGTGACAATAGAAGCATTCTGCTGGGAGGAGTGCAGTTGTGAGCAGTAGTTTTTATGTGGGGAGTTGCAGCTGTTCAGCCAGTCCCCAAAAGAAGCAGGTACAGTCTCAAGGAAGGTTTCTGAGTGGCTTTTTGTCATATTTTAGGACGGGACTTTGCTGGCAAAACTGCCTTACTAGGGACCGTTCCAGAGTTAGCAGCTCTTAGCAGTTACTAAGCACCACTTCTGTTGCTTGGAAGTGTATCTGAAACGTTGGCCTGTTTAAAGGACTTGGAGGCATTTGATGCTTTATCTAACTGTGAGTTGTTTCACATAAGGTCACTTGCTGTAAGGAAGCTTTACATGCTTAAGAGAAACATTGGATTTTCTTAATTCAGCTGACATGGTGTCAGTTCTTGCCTTGGAATATTTTTAAGTGTTCTGGGTGGTTTTGATTACCCCTTTTGATTGGAAAAGCAGTTTGAGGGCTCTTGAATTCTAAAACTGTTTGGAATTAAAGGAATCTGTAGACCCAGTGTTTTTAAAAGTTTATTCTCAAGCTCACAAATGCCATTTAATCTACATTTTCTTTGGCTGTATGGAACCAGCAGTCTTCTGTTTTGGCTTGGATATTTATGGGATTAATTCTGCGATCATTGTATAATGCTTATCTTCTCTGCTTATTATCTCTCAATTAGATGGTATAGATTAAAAAAGGGATTTCAAGAACTGGATTCAATTAGCAGTTTTTCAGGACATAAACATTAAAGGTTTAGATGGAAAACATTGTTTTGACTGACTGGATAAATGACAGGGTAATGTTTGATGTGAGTCCAAGAACTGATCTGGAGCTAGTGCCCAACTTCTCAGTCCATCTTGAGGAGCCAAATAAAATATTTAACCTAGGCCTCATTTTGAAGGGGAAAAAAAAAAAAAAAAAAGGTTGATTCTTTGTTGGGACCTTAAGAAAGTTCTGAGAAATGTTTGGCATACCTTTACACTAAGTGTTTAACAGTTTATTTAGGTCTGGGTTCCATAACAGAGAAAAACCACAGTGGTGGCATACTTGTGCAAAGTTTTTATTTAAGTTTACAGTGCATCTGTGCTAAACCTTCCTTATAAAAGGTTATTGTTTGGCTGTCTGTTGTAAATGTCCTGTCAGTCTTCACTGGTACCTTTGTCAACACCTTTTGCACAATTTTGAGCTAGAAAATCCTGGGGTAATTGTTAAAATCTCAAGATGATGCCTTCTGGTGGTACTTGTAGAGTCAGATGATGGTTGGATTTGATGATCTCAGAGGTCTTTTCCAACCAAACCTATCTCATGAGTCTATACTTCCCCTCCAGTACGAGGTGTAAATGCTTGTTTCTGATTAATTAGAGGCAGCGTAACTCAGTTAGCTGAAGTCTAGACCTACACTACTCTGCTCCCTGCTTTTTCTTAGCAGCTTTTGATAACATTATCCCAGGAAGCTGTAATACAAGGAAAGCTCCTTCAGCTCTGACATATTTTAACCACCATTTATCTAGTCCTACCCTGAGTGCGTCTTCAGATGCAGTCATCCCTTCAATTCTTGCTGTGATCATCACGTCCTGGTGGATTTGTGAATATTCTATAGTCTCAGGTACAATCTGCAATTCTTTCTTCCACCCTCGGTGTTGCATTGCATTGATTTTAAGTTCTTCAGACCCAGAAGTGGCCATTGCTTTCAGTTGCTCAGTAAATATTTTATGTCCTAATCCACGAATTATCTGATGTTAAAACAGTTTCATTTGACTGCTGTTGTGGTTTGTTGTTGTATTTTTTTTTAATCAAGTAGAGAGATCTATATTAAAATCAGCTCGGAGTCTGAAAAAATGGAATATATTGACTTCAATAAAGTTTAGTCCATGAATTTGTTTAGTTTGTGTGTGTGTGAGAACAATTAACAAGTAAAAATGCTTTGATAGCCAGAAAGCACAGTTACAGTGTACTATGAAACTGGAATGAGCTGGAAGAATGTGGATAAAGAATCAGAGGTAGGCCTGGAGAGTTCATAGATTCATAGAATGGTCTAGGTTTGAAGGGACCTTGAAGATCATCCAGTTCCAACCCCCTTGCCATGGGCAGGGATACCTCCCACTAACCCAGGCTGCCCAAGGCTTCATCCAGCCTGGCCTTGAACACCTTCAGGGAGGGAGCATCCACAGCCTCCCGGGCAACCTGTGCCAGTGTCTCACCACCCTCGCCGTAAAGGGTTGTTAGATCTGGTTCTCCTCCTTACTGTAAGCTTTTGGGTTTCCTGGCAGAATTTTTTAATTAGGGGGATCAAAACACTGGTTCCTCTGTTGTAGAAAATGGACAGCATCTCATCTTCTGGCCTGCTGACAGTACAGAGGTGGTGCTATGTTTTACTTTAAGGTTAGAATGTTGAAGGAGATTCTACTCTTTTTTTCCAGTCAGTTCCTTGAAGCCCTTGTGATACTGGTAATATTTCTCAAGAAATATCTGCATTGTTTAGAAAGAGCCAGAATATTGCTGAGGTTTGCAAAACAAACTGAAATCTCCACACCTAAGTGTTGGTTTGGTTTGGGGTTTTTTTTGTTTTGTTTTTGTGGTTGTTTGTTTGTTTGTTTGTTTTGTGGGTAAATCTAACACTTAAATGAATCCAATGAAAAACAGTGGTTGACCTAAATCCTAAATTCTCATTAGTGTTGTTGGAAGTGAGTCTGAAGTTTATGGGTAGCAGAGCCTGGTTGTAGGAACAGCATTACTGATTGCCTGATAAAGTAGCTACCTGGATCCTTAAGTAGCCAGGCTGTGGTTTCATGCTCAATTTAAACCACAGTGCAGTTTTAGGTCACTTGAAAATCTGAGTGCTAATTTTTTTTTTACCCTTTTTTTGTGTAGTCCCTGGCTTCACTTTTCTGGGCCCTCCCTTGTGTTGACTCCGCAACTGTGTAGCTATGTGATGAGCTGAAAGCTAATCCTACCAAGGTGGAGAGGGGGGGGGAAAAAAAAGTGATTTTATTTCTCTTTTTTTTCCACATTGAAGGAGAGGGATGCACGCAAGAGGCCGAAAAGAGGGCAGGACTGCTTCTTCTAGCAGCAGCCTATGGTTTTGGTCGACAATAAAACAATGGGGTTCCTTCATGTAAGGTGTATTTGACTTAATGACACATGACTTAGTAAAAACTGGTGCTTAAGCAATCAGAGTGGATAAATTACATAGCAGGTGGATTAAACTGGTGCTGTCACAACAAAGTCAGTAGGCATGGGTCTAATCAGAGCGTGTAGGAACTGAAGGATGCTTGGCCCTCAGTCATTCCAGCAAAGTATGAAGTGTGTGTGTGTATTTATATGCTTTGTATATATACAGTATATAGTTATAGATCTTTATGTGTGTATAAATCAGTTGTGGATCAGACAGGTGCCAAAGAGCTGTAATAAACAACTGAGTTGCTGTGTGGAGCAGTCTGAGCTGCTTGTTTCAATGGGATCAGTTTGTATCGTGTCTGCATTTACAACTGGGTACCTGTGTTCAGGGATATACAAAGAGGTATCATAGAATCATAGAATGGTAAGGTTGGAAGGGACCTCAAAGAAGGAAGATTGGAAGCGACCTCAAAGATCATCCAGTTCCAACCCCCTGCCATAGGCAGGGACACCTCCCACTAGCACAGGTCACTCAAGGCCTCCTCCAACCTGGCCTTGAACACCTCCAGGGAGGGAGCAGCCACAACCTCCCTGGGCAACCTGTGCCAGTGTCTCACCACCCTCACTGCAAACAACTTCCTCCTAACATCCACTTTCAGTCTCCCCTCTGCCACTTCAAACCCACTGCCCCTTGTCCTATCATTGCAAGACCTTGTCAATAGTCCCTCCCCAGCCTTCCTGTAGCCCCCTTCAGATACTGAAAGGCTGTATGAGGTCTCCTGGAAGGCTTCTCATCTTCTGGGGCTGCAGAGCCACAACTCTCTCAGCCTGTCCTCCAACCCTCTGATCATCTTTGTGGCCATCTGTTGTGGCAAGGAAAATGGAAAGACCAAAAAGGATGTGGGGGGAGGAAGCTATAGTAGGAAAATAGCTCTACAGGAGCTCCAGCTAAAGGAGCAGAAGGCCCAGGTGCTGATCTTGGGTTGTGCAGTGGGGAAAGCACTGAGTAGAAACTAGGAGAGGATTTCCATCTGTAGATAACCTATGGGCCATATGTAGGAGATGGATGGGAAATCTGCAAACAGTTCTCATGTTAATGGTTAAAAAATAAAGTCTGGGGCAGGGGGAAAGAAAAGATAAATTCCAGAGGCGGAAAAACAGTGACTCTAGTCTTGAGGTCTGTGGTAGTGGGTTGGACTTGATGATCTTTGAGGTCTCTTCCAACCTTGCTATACTGTGATACTGTGACTCCTGTTTTCAGACTGTGGTTGTCAGTTACAGGTAAAGAGTTGAAGCTGTCCCATGATGTATCTTAGTAGCTGAACTTAACTGAGTAGCTCAGTTAGTGGTGACAGTTTATTTCTATTTTCTTTTTGCTTTGTTGTTTGTTAATCACTCTGAAAATCTGACCAGGCCCCAGATGCAGATATTTTGTCTTTGTGTCCTTAAGATGAATGGGTTGATCCCTAAAAGAGGGCAGCTTTTAATGTTTTGTTCTGGTTTATCTCACAGCCTTTGAAGTGTGTCCTTGTTTTACCATCTAACTTAAAATGACATCTCACCATTGAGCCAGACCTCTCCTGTAGGTGTTTAAAAAGGTGGATGACTTCTGTGGGTGTCTTCCCTCCTCTCATGATGATGATGTTATGACCCAACCTCTGATTCGACATCATGGCATGAGTACCTTGCTACTCAGGCTATTACGTGCATGCTTTAATGGAGAAGATGTGACAGGTGCAATATCTGAGATCACTTTGGTGACTTCTGGGAGGCTGCTGAAGATTCATCTCAGTACTGGTACAGCATGTAAAAGTAGCTACTGCATGTGTCTGCTCTCAGCACAGCACATTTCCCATCTGGGATAGAGGATCAAATTCTTGAGGGGCATTTGACAATGATCTGTTCAAGGAAACAAACTGTTGGCTGCTTCTTGCTGCTAAACTTCAAATGCTTTGGCTGAAAGCATAGATAAGAGAACTTGTAACTGTAAGGAAATCTTCATCTGGAGATAACAAAGCTTAGGACAAAACTGACTAAGCATTATCGTGAGTTAAGTGGGGAGGTTGATACAGAATGGAGATGTGCTCAAGATCATAGAAAGGCTAAACCAGGTAAAGCTGGGATTTAGAGTCGCTATCTTTTGACTTCCTGCCCATGGACATTGTTTCTATTGAGTTTAAATCCACAGAAAACAATTCTGTTTGAGGACTGCATTTGGGGTGATCTGGGTTCAGTTCTCCCACGTGCCAGACCTGTTTTGCACCATCAACTCTATTTTAGCATCCTGCCTATTCTTGGCAATCACTTGATTTTCCCTGCTTCAAAATACTTTGTTTGTTTGTTTTGTTTGTTTGTTGCTATTGCTCAGGCAGATTCAGGCTGGGAGGACTGATCCCCAAAAATGAATCAAAAGTATTGCCTGGATGAAGTGTTCTTTACTTGGTCAGAGTCCTGAAAGTGAAACAAAAAGCAGCAGTGTGTGAGTTTATGTTGCTGTATCCTGTTATTAATTTTCTGGAATGACTCTTGGCTAGTAAGTGTTTAACACAACTTAGCAGGGTTGTGTTCTTGCAGAAAGGGAGAGTAACTCCAGCCCTGGCGCTGGTCCTGGCAGTGCAGACTGGTCCAGTGCGTCCTTTCTAGAATGAATTCATCTCAGTTCCTTCAAATATGCAGAGCATGTACAGACTTTGTCATTTACAGCTCACAGTAAAAATATGTACCCAGATTCTACCATTTATGCTGAAATTAGCATTTGTGATGCCATCTTGCCACAAATGTTAGAGGGACAATGCCAGGGAAAAGCTTTCCAACCCATGGCACCGTTGTTTGGGATGCAAACCTTCCTCTGCTCCCTCCTGTGCTGTCAGATGAGGTGGGCTGAGGATTGTATCCAAATCAACCTCTTCCTCTCATCCCCCTTTTTAGCTGTGTCTAGAGGAGGGCTGTTGTGGCTTGAAGCATGTGTGAGTGGCAGCTTCAGTCAGCCAGGTGCTTGCAGGACAGCAGCTGGGCTGTTAGTGGGACTGGGGCTGTGTCTTGGCTGATCATGTGAAATTGTTTTAAACAAGCATCACACACACATTGTCTTTCTGCCTTGACCCAAATTTTAGTGTTAGTGGTGGTATTAAATGGAGTAATAACCAATTAGATCTGTAGTGGTACTTCTTTGTACCATACCTATTTGATTTGGAACATCCATTCAATTAGAGATGCAGTTGTGCTTGTGTTCAGTGGAAGGTGGGACTCTGCCTCAGTAGTACTCTAGGATCTTCTGAACATTTGAACCAACTTGGTAGTTTCTTTAGAATAATAATAAAAAAAAAAAAAAGAAAAACAGGCTATGCACTTCTGAAACTGCATACATCAAACATCTGCTTTGTGCACATCACAGAGCGTGAAGAAAGTGGCTGGAGTGTACCCCATAGAAGTTCACTGTTTTGTTTAAGTAAAGGGTGGTCTGCTCCTTTGGCAGTTATTATTCATGGAAAATGTGTAAATGTGCTCAAATGAAACCTTTTTTAGTGGAGAAAGAAAGATCTTACCTGGCTTTGAGTACTTACAAACATGACTGACAGAGGGAAAAAATAAAAATCCTTACACATTCAGAAGAACTAAACCTGTCTGGGTCAAATACCTACAATTACATTCCACACTTCACTGCCAGGGATTCATAGCATTAGTTAGGCCAAGCATTTAGGTGTCCTTACTACAAATAATTCTCCAATTCAATTTTTAACAGGAAATCTTCCCCTTACATTGTTCTGAAATTATTAATTTATGATGTGTGTAAATATTTATTTTCAGAGAAAAAGCTTTCACCCCACTGTTTTCCCTGAGGGATTGATTGAAATAAGAGTTTATAGCTCTGCATAGGAAAACTGCACCCAGGGCTAAAGTAGTGGTGTTGTGCTCAGGTGTAGTAGTGTTAAGGTATCCTCTGGTTAGCAGCAAAATAATGAACTTCTGTCTTTAATTTATAGAAAGTGATATCAGATATGATAGAAGGAACTTGATAAAGGTGGATCTGGTGTGGGCAGGCGTTGTCTGTCATTTGGGGTCATTTGTAAAGGAGAGACAGGATAGAGTGGGGAAAAGGTGTTCAGCAGCTGGCTGGAGCAGCTGAGCAGGCACAGGGATGTGGCTGGGTTAGAAGTGTACCAGATGGCAGCACTGCTCATGGACCAGTGTCAGGAGGATGCAGCCAGGCTCTGCCCAGTGATGTTGATGTCCAGTGACAGGACAAGGGACAATAGGTGCAAGCTGGAGCAGAGGAGGTGCCATGGGAACATAGGGAAAAACTTTTTCACTGTGATGGTGACAGAGCCCTGGAGGAGGCTGTCCAGAGAGGTTGTGGAGTCTCCTTCTGTGGAGACATTCCAAACCCACCTGGCTGCGTTCCTGTATGACCTGCCCTGGATGATCCTGCTCTGGCAGGGGGGTTGGACTCAATGATCTTTTGAGATTCCTTCTGACCCCTAACACTCTGTGATTCTGTGAAGTTGCAATGATGGCATTTTCAGTGTGAAAACCTGAAGATACTGAGCATTTTTTTTTCCTCCTGCTAATACTAATAGGTATATTTTAGGAGACACAAAGTATGTGGTTCATTGTACTCCATTGAAATGGATGTGAAGGGCCTGGTCCTTCTGTGTGCTGGGAGCATTTACTAGGAAATCAAAAATGACTGGCTTCTGTAAGTCTGGCTTCACAGGCTTAATTGGCCAAACTTTAAAGCAGGGCATGAAGCATGTTAAAGTGGAAAATTTCTGGGACTTGAGAGGATTCTAGCAGAAAGTTCTAAAACGTTTTATGCTGCTGTTGTAGAAGCTTCTTGATAACTGGAGCCTGTGAACAAGTGGAAAAATGTGAAGTGCCGTCTTTCAAGATTTGCAATGGCATATCTAAATGTCTAACTGGCAATTGTGGATGTTTGGTGAGCACAGTCTTCAAATGTGTGTATCAGAATGAGAATAAACTGCTGGTGAGTTATTGGATAGGGAAGAATTGGTGTTGGTCTCAGTTCTAGCTGATGAATGCTGCTGCACAGGGGAAGTGCCACAGTGTTCTTGCAGAAGCAGATACTACCTGGAAGCTGAAGGTGCCATGCAGCATGTCCATTTTGCCCTAAACAGCTGGATATGTTGGGTTTTTTTGATCACAAAGTTAAAGGGTTTAAATCTTTGCGGCGGTACTAATGCTGGGCTGGCCGAGATCCGTTCTGCTGCGGTGATGTCGTGTAACGTTTGTGTCCTTCCTGTGCAAACCTCTCCTCTTTGGGATTTCCAGTTAAGAACTGGGTTGGAGGATGATTTAAAATGCTGGTGCCTTCTGTTTTCTTCTGCAGCAGGGAAAGAGAAGGCCTGTGAGGAAAAAGTGACTTGCAGTGATTTTCAGTAGTACATGTGTCGTGCCTGGCTTCAAATGTGCTCTCCCTTCCTTAAGCCATTCCCACAGCTCATAGTGCTCTCCCCATACAGACAGTGAAGCTTCTGGTTCCTTTCCTAACAACAAGCAGTTGCTCTGCCTGGGGAGGTACTGGATATTTGTGTTTTCCTATGTTTCACTTGCTTCTGTGGC
Source organism: Ramphastos sulfuratus (assembly GCA_013399055.1). Lineage (NCBI taxonomy): Eukaryota > Metazoa > Chordata > Aves > Piciformes > Ramphastidae > Ramphastos > Ramphastos sulfuratus. Next base: position 32,104 of record WBNM01030224.1, read on the forward strand.
CAGGAGATCCTAAAGAACTTTCTGTCCATTTGTGAGATCTCAGTGTGGCTTTGTGAATATTGCCTTGGATTTCCTCATTACCATATTTATCATTTTCCCTGAAGGTTCCTTTCCTCTGGTGAATTGTTCATCCTACAGAATAAGGCAGCTATTTCCTGCCTATCAGCATAATGTAACTTAATCTACGCTGGGCAGGACTTTGGACCCTCTCAAAAGCTTTGTATTTTTGGTAAGTTTACTGAAATGTGGAAGTTTCACTGCCTGCATTGCAACAGTTCTTCCTGCTGTGGCCCAGGGCTGGAGGTGCGCTTGTTCTGTGCTCACCTTGCCTCAGGGTGATGGATTGGCAGGAACTGAAAAGGAAAACTGCCCTGGTCAGCCTGAGCCTTTAGAGTGTTCCAGTCCCATCTCAGCAGCGAGGTGAGTGGGAGCACTGCTTCCTGCAGGTGCTTCTACCTCATGTAACTGGAGCACAGGTTTGAATTGCTTTGTCTGCCTGAACATCTTTTCTTTTCCTTTCACTGTCAGTGGAACTCATAGCATGGAGCTGGAGCATGTAACAGCAGCTATAGCTGGCACTTCCCCTTACAAGAGAGGCTTTTCAGTTGCTGCTAAGCAGCTGCTAACACTGACATGTTTCATGCTGAGCAGCTAAATCAGGCTGAATTTATTTTGGGAAGATTCTGTTAAAATGCAACCAGTTTCAAGGAGGTTAAAAATACATTGCACATCTTTTAAGAGTCCTTTGTTCTGGTGAATTCTTGGGCAGGAGCCTATCAAACAGTGACCTAGTGGTAGGCAGGTATCTGTGTGTCAGCCAAGTAAGATCTGGTGCATGGTTTGATAAATAGCTGGGGACGGGACTTGTTCTAATCCTGTTAGTGCTAAATTCATTGGTGGGCTCCCAGTGTGAAGAGAGGCATTAACTAGAATGCAGAAGGCTCAAAAGTTGGATGGGAGTGGAGAAGGAAGAGGTGACCTGGAACACAACTGTTTAGGACAAACAGGCTGGTGGTGGAGACCAACTTTTGTCAGGGTGAGGCACTGGGAATCTCTTGGTGCCCAGCCTCTAGTGTGGTAGCAGTGAACGTGACACAGGGTGGCAGGGGCAGCCCAGATTGTTTCCAAAAAGTTGTCTCCAAACTTTTTAAGACTCAGCTTTGTAACAGGGACTGATGTTGCTGCATGTGTGTGGTGGTGTTAGTGACTTCAGCACAGTGTTGGGAAGCAGTTGTCATCTGCAGCAGAGGTGCTTCCCAAGAACCTAAGGTGTGTAGCAAATGCTAAGAATGGAAGTGATTACTGTTGGGTAGAGGATAGAAGTTTAAAAACACCCAGCCCTGATTTTCTCCCATGTTCCTCTGCTCTACAGGTTCATAGATTCATAGAATGGTTTAGGTTGGAAAGGACCTTTAAGATCATCCAGTTCTGCCCCCCCTGCCATGGGCAGGGACCTCCCACTAGCTCAGGTTGCTCAGGGCCTCATCCATCTTAGCCTTGAACACCTCTGGGGGAAGCATCCACAGTCTCCTTGGGCAACCTGTGCCAGTGTCTGCCCACCCTCACCGTAAAGAGTTGTTAGATCTGACTCTGTGAAAACCTAAACTGTTTCCCAGGTTGTTGGTTAGGAGTCCCTGTGATGTTCCTGTCTGGAACTTTCTGGAGCTGGTGCTCTGTTTCTTTTTCAGATGCACACTGTATGCTTTGTGCTGAAATAAGTGTCTGCTTACCAGCTTAGTAGTGAGCTGTCAGAGTTTGAGAGCTGAGGTGTTTATTTGTTACTTTAAGGCTATTAAACAGCTGGAGAACAGAGTGCATTCTCCAGCAGCTGTGCTGTTAACTATATTTCATGGAATTACCTTTTCCTGACAAGATTTTTTTTGTTACTTGCTCTCCTATGGATGTTTGGTTATTGGGGTCTTTAAGGGCATGTTCTCTTCATTGTATTTGGCTGGGGTTTTTTAACTTAAGTTTTGACAATAAAGTTATTTTTGTTATGGTGAACCATTTTATTGTTTCATAAGTGCATGAATCATATATTCTGGGTTATTTTTTTCCCTGGCAAATATTTTTCTTTAATGATTACTCAGGGCTAGCTTAAATTGTGCAGATGAATAATTCTTGAATACAGTATCTGATTCATCACTTCATATGTTACAACAAAAAAACCTTGGGGGGAAAAAAAACCCCAAACAGGTCTTTTTAGTTGCAAGAGCAATGCTTTTGCAGGGGACTGGACTGGCTATGTAGCTGTGGCAAGGAAATAAGACAGCTTCTCCATTCTGTTATTTGTTCAGACTGCATCTCCATTTCCCCAGATCCCAAGATCTTGTTCTGTTTCCTCTGTCCCACTTGGAAGGGCAGCTGCTGGCTTCGCGGCTGCGGTTGCAGCAGGTGGTTCCAAATTGGTGTCCCCTCAGCAAGGCCAAGGTGGCTGCAGTAGATGAGTAGTTCCTGGGCTGGGAAGAGGATGTTCTGCAGACCCCCAAATGGTTGCTCTGATTGCCTGTAGAGAGAGGTAGATGGAAGGGCATCATAGCAGACTTCTCAGGTAGCTCTGCTACATCTGTATCAAATGTTGCTTCCCTGCACAGGTTCATTTCTTGTGCTTAGCTTCCTCTTGTTTTAGGAGCTTGCTGCAGTTTGTCTTTCTCATACCATGCTACATGCAGTCCTCTCTCTATTCTAGAAGCAATCTGTGCTACTTCGAGCATAAATGGTCTCCAGCTCTTTCCTTTGCAGAGTTTATGCTTCTGATTTCTCTTGTTTATTGTACATTTTACTTGTTTCCTCTCTGAAACCAGCAAAGACATCAGCCTGGTTTGAGTGGTGTATCAACATTGTTATGAATACAGACATTAGCTGGGATCTTCAGCTACAAGTAGGCAAATACAGTTTAGATTTTGTTTTGCAATAGATGTAGCAGAAGATGACCATAGGCTGATGTGGAACCTTCTCAGAGTAAATGGCCTTTGCATGTTGAATCACAGTTTCTGGCTGGCCTTCCACGTCAGTCCCAGGTGGAGTCCAGGTGTGTTTCCTCCACTGTTCAGCATGAATTAACAAAGCCACATTTGAATGCTAGAGGTGAATAAGCAGCTCCACAGCCCTCTGAAAAAGGAAAAGGAGAGGAATGTAGATAGTCCTTATTTTTTGTTAGCAGAGTGGATGCATTCTTATTTTTCTGTTGATTGTATTGAGTTCTAAAACATCAGGAAGAGCGTGTCAAAAGAGCATCTAATGCGGGGGCGTTTCTGTGGACATGGGGAGCTTTCAGAGTGCAGTAGGAGTTCTGGGCAGTGCATAAAACCTGAAAAGAATGAGTCTACTTTTGGTTGGGTTTGGTTTTGTTTTGTTTTGTTTTTTTTTTTTGCATTCACGTTCTTGATTTGTGTAATCTATACTGTCATCTAGAACTTGTGTCACCTAGAACTTTAGTTCTGGTGCATTTTGCTTAGGAGATGAAAAGTGTCATACACAAATTGCTTTTTCTTACCTTTCCTAGATTCTCTTAAAATTTATGTTTTGGCTTAAATCAACCCAAAACACATACACAAAAAAAAACCCCTCCAATCTTCTTCCACATGTTTTCTGTGTTGCCCCTACCCTTTTAAGCTGCTGTCCAGGCAAATATTTATAAACAGAAAGCAATGCAGCTTCTTTTGCAGGAACAAAGCCCTAGGGAAGATGAGGAAATGATTTACTGTGTGTGAGGCATTTAATACTTCATTTTGCTGTGATTTATCTTTGAAAGAGCCATAGAGCCCTGCCTCGAAACTTGAATGCACTCCCTGAGAGCTTATATTACCTTTGTTTAATGTTCAAACCTCTGCTGCTGCAACTGGGGAATTCATGGACAGAATGACTGGAACAGCAAATATGACTTAAAAAAAAAAAAAAGTGGTTATTGGATAAACTGGTATGAGCCAGGCTGCTGTGGATAAATTGATTTTGCTGTTGCTTTAAATCTATGATGTGTTGGTATTTTGGCAGAGTAAGAAAAACAAGGATATTAGAATGTAATTTACTGCACTGGGATTAGTAAAGAGTGTTCTGTTTCTGTGACTGGGGCAGAACAGGATGGTTTAGATGTGTCTGATAAACAGGACGAGGTCTAGTCCGACAGCTGGCAACAATAGCCTTTGCTCAAAGTCAGGTGTACTAAATTAGCAAATCTATTACAAGGATGCAGGAGAAATCTCACAGAAGACAGCCTTGTAGGCACAAGTGTTGCCAAATGGGAAATGATTCATCGTCTCTGAATGGGATGAGCACTGAGCAGAAGCAGTTTAAACCTCAGACTACTTTGGCTCATAAACCACCAAATATGTGATTAACACTTTATCTTCTCCAGTCCTGTGTTTTTATTGTCTCCTGAGCAGTACTCTGTATCTAGGTTCAAAATACAAAAGATTTGCTTGGTGGTTCTATTTTCTCTTTTTGTGAGTCTGAATCTGTTTAGGTACTTTTGGTGGCTTTTAACTAAGTCATAAATTGTTTGCATGCATCCTGAAAGCCCTCCCATCTCATGAGCCCTGGGCCACTGCCACCTTGCAGCTGGAACTGTCAGATGCCTGGAGTGCAAACATGACACAAGTGACACTGGCAGGACTTGAACTGACTTAGTATAATTAATTTACTTAGATATAGTGAAAATAAATGGTTAGCTGGGCATGTAGTTTAATGTAGTGTGCCAGCCCCAAGGCCATCACTGTTTAATTAGTGATTTTTGACAAGTGGTAGTATCAAAATCATGCTCCTCATGAACTCTTATTTATTAGGGAACGATTTTAGAAAGCCCAAACTCCAATATTTCGAGTTACATATTTGAAATGCCAGAACTGATTTGTTTTTTTTTCTTGCTCTGTAACAAATGCTGCCTTAGCTGCTCTCCCGTTTTGTTGTCACCTTAGCTGCTCTCGTGGTTTAGGAGGTGTTTCTTACAAAGCAGCTGACAACTCTTTGTTAGTGTGGGTGAAGTGAGTATTTGCAGCGTTTGCCTGAGGAGTGCCATGGGAATTATTCATGAAGGGTGAGCGATGTGCATGCTTTTAGCGTCTCTTTTTTTTTTTTTTTTTTGCGTCTGTGTGTTGGTTTTTGGCTTTGTTTTTTCCTTCTCTCCCTCCCAGAAAAGCCCCAGCAGTAGCAGTGTTCCCCTAGGATCGTGTCTGTCGCAGAGACAGAATTCGGAGACTTCCTGTCGCAGCCAAGTGTGTGACAGAGTCTCGACAGAGATGGCAGTGGTCCTGCAGTCTGGAAAGCTGCGGATATCTGCAAGTCCTGATACCCAGGAGTCTGGTTAGCTGCAGGTGCCTCTTGTCTGAAGGCCTCTTTAGAATTCAGGGCATTTCTGTCTGGTCGGTAATTAGATCATGAATTTCTTTTGTTGTTGCCTCTCCTATAGATCATTCAGAGGGTGGAGAGTTTTATTGCAGCGAAACAAATCCGAGGGCTCTGCTTCTTGTTAGCATGTTTTTGCCCCAGCACATTTTCAGAGGTGCATGAAATACACCAGACAGAACAGAGCTATAATTTGTTTCTCCTGTTAGCTTTTTTTTTTTTTTTCCCCCACTCCCCCCTATCAAACCAAGCTCAGAAATACATGGGTGCATTCCCAGGTTACATTTTCTATTTACTCATCCTCAGAGGGAAGAATCCTGTGCTCTTGAGTGTTGTGCAAGTTGGTAACTTTGGATTAATCCCTTCTGTCTAAACTGGGTCTTGGTTAAAAGCTAGCTGCTGGGATTTCAGACAAGTCTTTAAGGACTGAGGTAAGATTTTAGCACAATGTTTTTTTTTTTTAGTGTTTCAAACGAAAATTTCCCTTTTCTTTGCCTGAGCTCTTAAACGCTGTTTTATTTCTGTATTTCAAAGGCAATCATGTTAATGTTTGTAATAGTTCAGTTCACTGACACTTGTATGTAATAAAAATCTCTGTGGGCTTAAGTTAATCTTAGTAATGTTTTAAAAAAACAACAAATTTTAAGTAATGAGAGTCATGTTTTAATACTGCAGGAAGAGAAAATGATTAAAGATCATCCAGCAAATACAACAGCAAAGCTCTTAGGTTCATTTCTCTTTTGTGGATTTCTGACTCCCACCTTGATTTTTGTTTACTGGAACACAATTTTATCCTTACTGGAAGTGTCAGAAACAGAAGAGATAACTTTGAAATTGTTCTGAAGGCCAATCTTTGACTGCTGACTTTCAGCTGTGCTAATAGGTGTTAATTTAAGGCTATGCTTTTTCCTGCCCCACTGCCCAGCATCAGTCTTTGCAAGCAGTGTGTTTTTGATGACTTCATGGCACAGTGGTGGTTTTTCAGATGTTGGAAAACGGGTGAGATGTGAGGGTTAGGTCATTTTGGAGTAGGGTGGAGAAGTGAATTGGAATTTCTAGTGTATGAAAGTTATGCATTTAGAGACATCCTGGCTGGTCTGAGAGACTCCATCCACACTAAACCAGGAAATGCAAATATTCGCAATAGCCTTTGTTTTCTTCAGGTTTCCCATGTGTTACTTCTGCTTCTTGCTCCACTCCTTGAGGCTCAGACTGAAATCCTAATGGGGGTAGTTTCATCCTGTATCATTCAGATTTAATTTGCATATTTGCTATACAGCTTAAAAAAAAAAAAAATCAAAACAAGCTGAAGGGTTTGCAGCTCTGTATTCAGTTTTCCTGGTTCATACCTGAATCTCCTTACAGGACAGCTGTAAAACTTCATGGTAGGATTTGAAATGCCTGGAGAGGGTTGCTACCTTTAGTGCAAAAGTAGCAGCATAATTTCTTTCCTTTACCTCTTGACAGGCATATCAAATAAAGGGGATGCCTGAATAGGGCTGGTGACGTGTGTGGCAGTAAGACCATCACTGAATGAATCTGGGAAATGTGAATACTTGAGTGACTTGAAGGAAGAATTCAATGCTTGGGGTTGGGGGCGGGGGGAGGTGTTTTGTTTTACTTTTGGCTTGGAGTGGAATAAGGGAGGAGAAGTGGAAAGGGAAACCTTTTGTTTACAGTAAAACAATACTGTGAAGTAGACATCGTGATGTTAAAACAGGAGTCTAAACACGGCCAATCTGGGCAGACTCCATCTGGCTGTGTCCAGCAGCCATTCAGACATCCCCGGCACAGGCTGCTGGAGTCTCGAGTCGCTGTCGCCTTGTTCCTCCCCTTATGGGTTTTTAAAATAGCCTTGGAGACTTTGTTCCAGAATTTTATTGTTGCAGGAGATGAATGAGTAATTGGCTTAACTGTTTCTATGCAGTGATGCAGTGCATCTTTATTAACCTTTTCTCCATGATAAATGTGTGATGTTTCACTTGTGAATGTTAACCTCCATGAGTTAGGCTCTGTGCAAGTAATGTGGGTCTAGAATTCTAAATCCAGCCACAGCACAACCTGCTCTTACAGGCTGAATTTAGTACAGCAAATCTGTTGGAAAGAAAAATGTTCTGTTACTATGTTAGTTTCTGGCAGTGTTTTGCCAGTGATTTGAAGTACATTGCATTCTGAGGCCGCTTTTCACTTCTGGATAATCCATACTGCAATTGGGTGTTTGAATGCAGGTTATTGTGGGTTGGTTTGTTTAGTCCCAGAGGAATAATTCTGGGTTGTTGAGACAGGGATTTCTAACTGAGCATGCCTCTAAGCAGGTGCATGTGATCCTCTGAAATAGGTTTCATTTTATATGCAATATATTAAGGATTTAGCATCTGGCTTGTGTTGAACTTGCAGAAATGGGTTTATGGGACAATTTAGACTCTTAACAATTACTGAAGGAAATTGTTGTTAAAAATGCTAGTACTAAAGTTATCCTAATGTGTATTCTAAAAGTTTATTTTAAAGCCTTCTGCCTTGTGTTTGGATATCAGCCTAGCAATAATGTTTTTGGATATCCCTTAGAAAGAGACTTTTATTATTATTACTTTTTCTTTTTCCAATCTGTCAGGTTGGTCTTTAACAGCATTTTAAAAGTTCATCAGTATTTCTGAATCATCCCAGCACCTATACCATTCCTAGTTGTCTTACTAGGAATATGATTCTAAATTTGCATCAAACTAAGTTTATCATTCTGAAAGAGAACTGAAAATTGGTTTCCTAGCAGTATGAGATATTAGTGTCCATAGTAAGACAAACTGTGCCTTTGGAAGAAGTTAGCATCCACCAAGTTGAGTGGTGCAGTCAGTATTGCCAGAGGGACCTGGATAAGCTAGAGAAGTGGGGCCAGGTGAATCTTGTGAGGTTCAGCAAGGCCAAGTGCAGTGTCCTGCACCTGAGTCAGGACAATCCCCATTATCAATACAAGCTGGGGGAGGATACAGTAGAAAGCATCCCTGTGGAAAAAGACTTGGGAGTTCTGTTAGGTGAGAAGCTGGACATGAGCCAACAGTGTGCCCTTGAAGCTCTGAAGGCAAATGGCATCCTGGGCTGCATCAGAAGAAGTGTGGCCAGCAGATAACAGAGGTGATTCTGCCACTCTGCTCTGGTGACATCTCATCTGGGATACGCTGGGACCCTCAGTACAAGAAGGACATGAGCCTGACAGAGAGGATCCAGAGGAGGGCCACAAAAATGATCAGAGGGCTGCAGCACCTCTGTTACAAAGACAGACTGAGGGAGCTGGGGTCGCGCAGCCTGGAGAAGAGAAGGCTCAGGGAAGACCTTATAGAGGCCTTCAGGAAAGCTGCAGAGGGACTGTTTGCAAAGGCCTGGAGGGATAGGATGAGGACAATGGTTTGAAATTAGAGGAGATTTAGGATGGCTGTTAGGAACAAGTTCTTTAGCAGGAGGGTGGTGGAACGCTGCAGTAGGTTGCCCAGGGAGGTTGTGGATGCCCCATCCCTGGAGACATTCAAGGTCAGGCTTGGTCGGACTATGAGTAACCTGATGTAGTTGAGCATGTCCCTGCTTATTGCAGGAGGGTTGGACTTCCTGACCTCTAGAGATCCCTTCCAATCCAGAGCATTCTATGATTCTGTTCCTTCCTAGTTGTCCTGGCTCCAATAGCTCTGGGGATAGAAGGGATCATGTTATGTGTTTCCTAATTCACACCAGAAAAAGCTGTTAGAATGGAGCACCTGGTGATCGTGTCTGGAGGTTTACCTGGCTGCTCCAGGGCACCTGGTGATCGTGTCTGGAGGTTTACCTGGCTGCTCCAGAGCACCTGGTGATCGTGTCTGGAGGTTTACCTGGCTGCTCCAGGGCACCTGGTGATCGTGTCTGGAGGTTTACCTGGCTGCTCCAGGGCACCTGGTGATCGTGTCTGGAGGTTTACCTGGCTGCTCCGGAGGGCAGCGCTCACACTGTGCTTTCTTGCTGCAGACCCATGGATCTCAGGGATGGTGCAGAGTGTTTGCACTTAATCTAATCCAGCAGAGTATGTCTGAAATCAGCATCAGTTTGCCTGGTGTCCTTGTGTGAGCTGGGCTCCTCTTGCATGCTATACAGAACCTTCATCTCAACGTGTGCAACCATTGGCGTGTCCAATGGTGCTTTCAGCTCACTTATGTCTTCAGAGGATGCTGTTTGGCTATTGAATTCTTGTAGCACTGCATCTCAGATAAAGTATTGAGGGAAATGAGGCCTTTTTCAGAAGAGTAAGCCAGTTTGCACTGACTCCACTTTAGGAACTGAGAACAACCTAAGGAGCTCTAACACTTAAGTGACTCAGAGCAGCTGTCAGTAAGTGAAGCAGAGCAGCCTGAGAAGCAGATGTGTCTTTATTTGAAAGCAAAAAGCTATTTTTCCAGTGTTTTGATTCTTTGCTGCTGCATGTGACTCAGGAAATAGAAAATAACACTCAGCCCAAACAATTAAGGTGAAGGTCTCTGAAGACCTGAATGGTGTTAGGATGTTATTTTGGTAACCTGATGGCAAAAACTGCTTTGTAAAAAGTTGCTTCTGTTTGTTTGTTTTGTCGCTGGTTTGGAGAGTTTTTGGGTGGGTTGGTTGGTTTGGGTGGGTTGTTTGGTTGGGTCTGGTTGGGTTTGTTTTTTTCCCTGAAGTAACTCTTGAACTGCAAAACAGAGGCAGGAGAAAGAGCAGGCAGTCTGCATTAAAATGATAATATTGAGGGGCATATTTTGTTTAAAGAGCTGGAAACCTCCTTGGTGTGGAACACACTTCCCCAGTGGAAGTGCAAGTTGCCCTCAGAAAGGTGGTGCTGCTAATCCTCCCTCCTTCCAGCCATGTGCTTCTGCCACTTCCTTTGCATTAGGGCTAGGGATGGTGTGACTGTGGGCTAAGCCAAGGCAGCTCTTGGAGCCAGTGGCAAGCTAATCCATCTCCTAGAAGGTTAATTTTCTGCTAAGCCAGTTCAGCTTCCCCATCTACCTTGCATCCATATGATAGCTAGACCTGATTGGAGCAAGGAACAGCTGCAACCCTCTTTATTGTTAGGTGCAATATGAAACCTTCCAGCTCCTGTTGATCACTGATAGTGGTTGGAATTATGGTCAGCTGCTGAATTATTTCATGTTTCAATACCTTCTTTACCCTGAGCACCTGTAAAACCTCTATTGGTTGGGTTTACCTGCCTCTGTATGTCCCTTCTTGACAATAATTGATCACAGTCTGCCCAAATGCATGAATTTCATTAACTAAGGTAAATTCTTAGTTTATGATCATGTTCTGTCACTTTTTTCATCTGCATTAAAAACACCTTTGAAAGGAAATGAAAATTGAAAGGAAATGAAAGCTTTAAAAAAAAATCTNTTTTTGGGTGGGTTGGTTGGTTTGGGTGGGTTGTTTGGTTGGGTCTGGTTGGGTTTGTTTTTTTCCCTGAAGTAACTCTTGAACTGCAAAACAGAGGCAGGAGAAAGAGCAGGCAGTCTGCATTAAAATGATAATATTGAGGGGCATATTTTGTTTAAAGAGCTGGAAACCTCCTTGGTGTGGAACACACTTCCCCAGTGGAAGTGCAAGTTGCCCTCAGAAAGGTGGTGCTGCTAATCCTCCCTCCTTCCAGCCATGTGCTTCTGCCACTTCCTTTGCATTAGGGCTAGGGATGGTGTGACTGTGGGCTAAGCCAAGGCAGCTCTTGGAGCCAGTGGCAAGCTAATCCATCTCCTAGAAGGTTAATTTTCTGCTAAGCCAGTTCAGCTTCCCCATCTACCTTGCATCCATATGATAGCTAGACCTGATTGGAGCAAGGAACAGCTGCAACCCTCTTTATTGTTAGGTGCAATATGAAACCTTCCAGCTCCTGTTGATCACTGATAGTGGTTGGAATTATGGTCAGCTGCTGAATTATTTCATGTTTCAATACCTTCTTTACCCTGAGCACCTGTAAAACCTCTATTGGTTGGGTTTACCTGCCTCTGTATGTCCCTTCTTGACAATAATTGATCACAGTCTGCCCAAATGCATGAATTTCATTAACTAAGGTAAATTCTTAGTTTATGATCATGTTCTGTCACTTTTTTCATCTGCATTAAAAACACCTTTGAAAGGAAATGAAAATTGAAAGGAAATGAAAGCTTTAAAAAAAAATCTTCAGGGAGATTTAATTGTAAAATAAAATTTCATGTGAGTAGTTGGGATAAACAATTTTAGCTCAGGACTTTGAGCAGGTTGTTACCTCACCAGCTGCATTTGCAAATCTATATGGCCTTATTTACAGCTCTGTGTCCTGTGAAGAGTTGAAGACCTCCTGGTTTATATCTTCCCATGTGGGAATTCAGGCAGGTTCAAGGAGGGGATGCAAGCAGAGAAATAGAAGTTTCTGGGTAGGGTGCCAACAGTGGAGGGAAACAGTAGGAACTGGTTTGAAATGCTTGGAGTATGGAGCTCTTCTGCTGCAACCTATGCACAGGTTGCTGTGCTTGCCTGTCATTTTTCTGAGAGAAACTAGTTTATGAGGAGCTGTACATGATGTGGAGAAACCCTCCTCGTGTCAGCTGTAGGTTCCAACAGCCCAAACAATCTCAGGGGCCATCATCTAACGCAAGCAAGGGTGGGTGTGCGCCTTCATTTGTCTCCCTCCCTCGCCCTCCCCCAAGCAGGCTCATTCCAATCAGCAGTGTAATTGGAATGCAACCACAGTCTGGAGGAGGAAGGGGAATTTTTGGCAAAGAGAGGCAGAGCAGTTGGGAGCTTTATTCAGATTAAAGCATAGACGACCATTCATTATCAGCACAACACACATTAGCAAGAGCACAGCATTGTGTTTCTACAGCTGGGACTTATTTTAGTGATTGTGTTGCACTGCGTATTACATGCAAACAACTGGGATCTGATCACAAAAAGCAACGCTAATGGCTTTCATTAAAAGATGGTGTTTCTGTAGGGGGAAGAAAGGCTTGTCTTCAAAATGAGCTATTGTGGGAAAAAGTGATAGGCAGCTTGTCCTTCTCCTGGCTCTCCCATGTGTTGCATATGTTCTGGGACAGGCATTTTTTCCTGGGAGGGGAAAGAAGAAACCCAACAGGAATGGTAATGTCCAAAGTATTGGTTGGGTTCAGAGGCTGAAGTAGTGATGACCTGTGGAGAGGCAGGAGATTAGAGAATGTAATCTTAGCTTTGGACCCAGTCCTTCTCCCTCCAAACTCGGGGCTGCCTGTTGACAGTGCTGGGTGCGTGCTGGTGTCTGAGGTGGGGATGTATTTTCTCAGGCAGGCACGTACTGAGTTGTGAGTGTGCAGAGTGTGTCCCCTTCCGCGCCTCCAGCTGGCCTGCTCCCTTCCAGGGATCTTTGTCACTGCTGCTTACGTTCTTAGCTGCCTTCCCGCATCCTTCACTGACACATTATTGACTTCTCTCCAGTACAGACACTGAAAAATTATTTACTTAAGATAACCTAAGCAATAGTACCTTGTACTAAAGAAACTTTAGGCCCAATGTATTTCTCTGTGATCATCTGCAACTGGAGGCCTGAGGAGCTCATGTTGCAGAGTGAACACATTTTAACCTTGGCATTTGTGAGAAATCAAGAGAGACATTGTAACAGCAGGTGGAAGTGTGCAAACATGCAGGTAACACAACATTAACTCAACCTAGTATCACTCCTGTTCTGTAGGTGTGAAGGAATGTGGCAACCAGTTGGTAGAGTTTGATGTAGGTTGGGTATACAAGATCAGTGCCCTTAAATGTCCAAGTTCCTTAAATTTCTGTAACATTTTCTTCATGTTACCTCCCTCAGCACTCATCCTAGGTCTGTTCTCCAAAACAGGTGAACAGGGTCATCCAGCTCCTAAGATGTGGTGATTCTACAAGGTCTTGTAAAATTTTATCACTGTGTACTCCTTTCTGTTGCAAGCTGCCTACAGTGACATTCTCCATGTTCTTCATGTTCACAGATACACAGAATGGTTTAGGTTGGAAGGGACCTTAAAGATAATCTAGTTCTAACTCCCCTGCCATGGCAGGGACACCTTCCACTAGCCCAGGTTGTTCAAAGCCTCATCCAGCCTGGCCTTGGACACCTCCAGGGAGAGGACATCCACCATCTCCTTGGGCAACTTGTGCCAGTGTCTCACCACCCTAAAGAATTTTTTCTAGTCTCCAGTCTAAATCTGCCTTCCTCAAGCTTCAATCCATTTGTTTTCATCCTATCATTACATGCCCCTGTAAAAAGTCCCTTCTTGGCTTTATTGTAGGCCACTTTCAGGTACTGTAAGCCCTCTTTTTGTCCAGGTGAAACAGTCCCAGCTCCCTCAGCTTGTCCCCACAGGGGAGGTTCTCCAGTCCTCTGATCATCTTTGTGGCCTCCTTTGGACCCATTCCAGCAGTTCCATGTCCTTCTTACGCTGATGCCTCAGAAGTGGAGGCAGTGCTGCAGGTGGGGTCTCAGCAGAGCAGAGGGGCAGAAGCCTCTCCCTGTGCTGCTGCTCTCCCTGCTCTGGATGCTGCCAGTGACCAGTGCTAGTTCCTGGGGAGTTTGTCATCAGCTGACACCCCCAAGGCCTTCTCCTTGGGACCACTCTCAAGCTATTCCTGGCCCAGCCTGTATTTATTCTTCTTCCCTTGAAGCATGGAGGCCTTGTGTTGTGGATATACTTACTTATGCTGAAATAAACATGCTTTTTAATACTTATATAAAACAGTGATCATATGTAGCACCAAACACCTTCCCTAACATCAGCCTAGTGTAAAAATGATTCCCAAGTACAAAGCAAATATAACAAGGGTACTTCAGTAGCAACCAAAGTGTAAGAAGGCTCAGAAAATGCAGGAAATACTTATTTTCTATAAACCCACATTTTCAGTAATCATAGTCCCTTTCCAGATTTTTTTTTTTTTTTTTTTTTTTTTTTTTTTTTTTTTTTTTGGTGGGCTCACTTCCTTCTGTAAGTGCATATAAATGTTAATAACTAGCACATAAACTGGATTACAGGAGTTTGGAAATACGAAATATTTTACATTTATTTGCAATAGCTGAATTGTTTTTCACTAAACCATTCCTTGTCAGTCACTGGAGTCATAAATCAGAACAAGGACGTTGGCAGACGCTGTGCATGCAGCTCCTATTTTTGTCTGAGGCTGCTGCGTAGCAAAGAAGCCATGGAGGGAGAGCAGGTAGCTTCTAATATGCTCTTTTCATGTTTCTCTGAACTGACCTGAGTCACATATGTTAGGATGAGATCATTGGGTGTGATGGAAAGACACTGGCTGAATGTATAGTGTGTAAAAGCGCTGCGCCTGTTTGTCTTGGCACGTATGTGTTGTTCCCTCCGATTGGAATATTAATGTTCTCTTTTCTGTAGACTACCCAGGAAGTCTGTAATAAATACAAACCATAGCTATCCCCTGACTCACTGATACTTCCTAAGAAATACTTCTCTGCATATGTGTACTAGAGGCCACTAATGCCTTTTGATAGTGCACCTCCAGTACAATGCTCCTCCTTTCTCTTTTCAAACCAATCTCAGGATATCCAGGCGTTGGCTCCTGATCCAGGTTCTGAAAACCTTCATTGCCAGCTGAAAGACCTTAAGTTCTTCTTGTTGTTGAAAAATAAATTAATAAAAAGTGGTTTGAAACAAACATGTATCACCGAGTGGCTTAGGTTGGATGGGACCTCAGAGGTAGCTAGTTCAACTAGGTATGGGCAGGGACACCTCTCAAATAGACTCAGCTGCTCAAAGCCTCATCCAACCTGGCCCTGAACACCCCCAGGCAGAAGGCATCCACAGCCTCCCTGGGCAGCCTATTCCAGAGTCTCACCACTCATACTGAAGAACTTCCTAAGATCCAGTCCAAACCTCTTCTCCCTCAGCTTCAAACCATTCCCCCTTGGCCTGTCTCTAGACACCCTTATGAAAAGTCCCTCTGCAGCCTTCCTATAGGATCCCTTCAGCTATTGGAAGGCAGCTCTAAGGTCATAAAATAACAAATAACCTTCTTCAGTGCCCTTGTGCCTCTAGAGGAGCTATTAATGGTGCAGCTGCATAGGTCTGACAGTGGTGTGGGTTTGGGTCCAGAACCATCAGCATTTTCACTTGGCTTTGTCAAGGAAAGAAAATCTTGCTGTGGTTCTTTCTGGGTTTTGAATCTTTAGCTCAAATTTGACATAGCGTAGAAATCTCAAAGATAATTAAGTCCCCTGAGTTTTACGAGAGTCATTGTCTGGATAAAGAGGAGACCCAGACCCTAAGAGTGACCTGAAATGAGAGGAGAAAAGCTGCAGTGAGAGCTCCCATGTGAGACCACTGGAGAGTCTGCGTGGGAGAGAGTCTGTCTAAAAGCCCTGCTGGTGGGAAAAGCCTCAGCTGTAGCTTTCAGTCAACCATAAAACATAAATCCATAGGAAACCAAACTTCCTTAGTTTCTATTCTCAAGGAACTATTAATCAGTTGGTTATCAGAATCTTCAGAATAGGTTTAATGCAGTGTTGAAACTGTTAGAGAAATGGAGCCTAAACTCTGGTACTTTTCCCACCAGTGGGAGAAGTTTTTGTCCAAGGCAAGTCCTGATTAGAGCTCTGTGTGGGGAAGGAGATTGTTCACTTAGAATTGAGGTGGTGCTCCCAGGACCTGGGCTTTTCCACCTAGGGATATCTGGCAGAGATGGTGTTGTTAATGGAAGATTTCTCAGCATCTCTTCTGTTTTGTTAACCTGACAAAGCCAGAGTGGGTCGACTTTTGACTTTCCTTAGATGTGGTTACTAGAGAAGGAGATCTGGAGCCAAAAATACTCATTTGTGTGCTCGTGGCTAATTGGTGTGGAAATGGTTGTTAGCCTGTAGGTGTTCTGTGCCCAGTCTCATAAAATCGAGACTCTGGGTAAAGTGTGCTGGCAGGCTTGCTTAGTATTTTGAAAAGTAGTGCCTATAATTAGCTAACCTTGCAATTTCTCTCTCAAAAGCTTAGTCAAACCTCTTATAGGGGACATAATATGCTCTCAGGAGTGTACCATATGGCTCACTGTGCTTTAGATGCCGACTTAACTCCGATCTAAAGCCCTCAGCTTCACTTGACACTTGGAGCTTCTTATAACAGGTGAGACTCTGCAAATGATGATACCTTTTAAAGACATCTAAAAAGAGCCCATCTATAAGCAGCTGTTTTACTTGAGGCTTTTCACCCCTAGATAAGGTGGTTGGTGAGCAATAACCTGTTACAGTTCCTGGGCAACTGGTGTCTGTTGTCCACTCAGACTGAAGATATTCTTGGTGTAATAAAATCTTAAGGAACTGCAGAAACTTTTTTTCCTAAAGTTTGTCTTCTTATCCATTTCCTTAAATGTCTCTTAAGTTGTTGTCAGTTGTATGGGTAGAATAGACTTTGAATTTCTGGGCAGATGGGAGGCTTTAGGAACTGTGGCTTTCTATGACACCATCCTAAGGACTTTATTGAATGTTTGGAGGAGCACACGGTGATGTGATAATCTGTTTCCTATGCATGCCTCAACCTCACATATCTGAAATACCTAAAATGTTTCCTCTCCATTAACATTTTACTGCTGCTGACTGTTTACTATGGAATTACTGGGTGAAAATCCCTTAACTAGAGCTCTGCTGTAGGATTACCATTATGCCTTTGACTGAAGAACAATATTTTTCTTACCTTCAGCATCTTGAAAAGAATCCCAACTAATAACAACCTGGAACCAGGCAATTTATTTTTATTTTCAGATTAACAGTATTGTTATTAGCACCCCTTGCATCAAACTAATCTGCTGAAGCTTTCCTGGGAGCTTGTATCTACCTTTCCTGGAGTATATGTCAGTGTGTAAGGCATTGTTTAATGACTACCTGTGCTCGTTAATAGGTGTCCCCTTCTGTTTTATGGAGGACCAAAGCTTGTTAGACCTGAGTAGCATTTTTAGCTAAGCTTTACGGTGCTGAATTCATGTGGAACACTGAAATCTGTGTCTTTATGAACATAAAAATTGGGAAAACATTAATTCCATTGATTTAGAGTAACTTTGTGCCAGCCAGGTTGGATGGAGCTTTGAGCAACTTGGTCTAGTGGAAGATGTCCCTGCCCATGGCAGTGGGGTTGGAACTAGATGACCTTTAAGATTCCTTCCAACCTAAAGCATTCTGTGTAGATCTCTGTAGGGTGGCACTTCTTGCCTTGTTTCTGGACAACTCCATGAAGGTACTCCTGGACCACCTTCACTTAGGCTGCTTTGGGCAGATACTGTAAAAGAAGTTGAAGAATCAGCAGCCCAGGAGGATCATTTGGAGGATATTCTGTGGGGGGAACACATGGCCAGTTTGGTTTGGTTCTGCGTGGGGTCTGTGGGGTGTGATTATTGGATGTACTTTTCTGTCTTTGTGTTTCCTGGTCACAGTAAATATTGCTGATGTCATAGAAAGAACACCCAAGGGAATCATTTACTGAGGAGTCTTTTGCAAATAATTCTTCTCCTTTTTTTACTAATCTTTTGTCCAAGCAGTGGGAATTTTTGTTTCCACTCGAGCAAGAATCCTTTTGTGTTATCAGTAAATATTTTAGTATTTCATAGGGAAATGTAATCTTTCCTGCCTACTAAAACTGTTAAAATAGATAAGGAGATGTAATTGAACAGGGAGTGCATTCTGTGAGGAGAAGTCTTCTGTGTGTACCTTGGCTTCTTTCTGGGAGAGTTTTCCTCTTTGACCTTATATTTATTAATTTATTTTAAATGTTTGTTTTATTTATTTACTCTGTTCTCATGTGAGATTGTTTTTTTTTCCCTCTGATATTTTTAGTTGACAAATGCAAATGTTCCTCTCTTTTTAATTTAAACAAAAACAACAACAACAAAAAAAGAGCCTGAAACAATTATCACTTTCTACAAATAAAACATATCTTTGGAGCCATCAAAACTCTGGTCTTAGAAGTTAGTCTGCTCCACCCAAATGTTTTTCAGGTAAAAGCTTTTTATTTAACTATCACATAGGGTAACAGAAAAGCTTGGACTGCCTAATGCACTCTTGTTGTTTTTTATGGTGAAGGAAGCTTTTGCTGGTCTGTAC
The DNA here is from genome assembly GCA_013399055.1 of Ramphastos sulfuratus. Lineage (NCBI taxonomy): Eukaryota > Metazoa > Chordata > Aves > Piciformes > Ramphastidae > Ramphastos > Ramphastos sulfuratus. The sequence goes on from WBNM01030224.1 coordinate 50,510, forward strand.
AACTGCCATCAGGCCCTGCTCATCTAACACCCCTGATTTTATTAGCACAAATGTTTGTGCCGCTGTGTGAGGAGTTAGAATTGGTCCAGTTCCCTCACTAGGTAAACACAGAGTTGGCAAAACTAGTGAGAAAGGGGAAAAAAAAAAACCTGCACATGAAACTCTTGCCTGAGGAAACCTTCACCATATCACTCCCACTCTAATCTGCCTGCAGGTGAATTGCCAAAAGATGACACTTCTGGCTCAGCTTTCAGCAGCTATTTTACATCACAACATAAATGCTGTTGCAGCACAGTTCAGTTATATTCATTCATTTCATTTTGAGCAGGGTTTTCTGGAGTGTTGGACAGGTAAGGTAACTTTTTTTTCAGTTGAGAATCAGCATCTTAATTTTGTTTTTGTTTTTTTTTTTTTTCTTTACAGTACTGTGTGCAAAAAACTTGGTGAAAAAGGATTTTTTCCGTAAGTAGATGTTAAAGTTTTACAGAGATGGGTTCTGGACATCAGTGTCTGCACATCATTGTTGTGTGGGGATATTTGCATTAAGGGGGCTGGGGGTTTTGATGTTTTCACATTTATTTCAGGGCTTCTCACTTTTTCATAGTGTCACAGATTCATAATAAAATCACTGACACCCTGCTTTTGATGGGGGGAGGGGGGAAAGAAATTTACTTTTCCAAGCCTCTTAAATTCAATTAGCGCCACATTTATTAGAATGTTTTTCCAATCAGAGCTTTTTGTCCAGGTGTTCATGCTAATTACTAATCCTGTCGTCATAGTTAGATACTCTGAAATTATCTTTTAATTAATTTTAATAATGTTTTGAAAGAAGAGGGGTGGCTGAAGGAGGTAGAAAGGAATGTCACTGACTGTGGAGGCCACTAACAGCTCACACACAGATCACCTGCCTGACACCTCCCCAGATGGGAGTAGGAAGAATTTGAAAGCTCAGACCTGAACTTTGGAAACAACTTGGAAAAATGGATGATGCAGAATACTGTTGTCATTTATGATGCTTCCTAAACTTGCTTTATATCTGGGGGTTTGTGTTGATTGTAGGTTTTTTTCTGGTGCTTAACAGTTAAATAACATCTAAAAACCTGTGGAGGGACTACTTACAAAGGCGTGTGGGGCTTGGACAAAGGACAATGGTGTTAGGGGAGGGTAGATTTAGGTTGGACATTAGGAGATTTTTTTACTATGATGGTGGTGGGATACTGGAACAGGTTGCCCAGGGAGGTGGTAGATGCCTCATCCCTGGAGACATTCAAGGTCAGGCTTAATGGGCTCTGAGCAACCTGATCTAGTTGGGGATGTTCCTGCTTACTGCAGTCATTGAACAAGATGACTTCTAGAGGTCCTTCCCACCCAGTGCATTCTGTCATTCTAAAAAAACCCTCAAGATTTTAAACCTGTGCTGCATTTCTGTACTGAAGCACAAATCTCACAAGGTCCTGTTCCTCCCCTTCCCTCTGTGCTTTGCCTTTGTCCTCACATGCTTTGCCCTGAGCCACACTGCTGCTTGCCTGGCTCCATCATGAATCACCCAAGGGAGCAGAACTGGTACAAAACGTGAGCTACAGATGATGTGAACAATGTTTTGCCACCTTTAGTTCCTTCAGCTGACTCACTGGGTGCTGGGATGAGGGAATGAATTAGTATGAGGGGCAAAAGGGGTGGGAGCACATGACTTGGGGGCATTAGTGGTGGGACCATCCCTTTTGGTGGCACTTAATAGAGTGGTTGGAATAGCAGTTACAATCCAGTTAATTGTAGGCTGCTCTTGTCCTGCTTCTTTGCCATCCTCAGCTGTGTAGCTCAGCACCACCTTTGTACTGATTTTTGTTGTCAGCTGAGCCTATGTTGAGTGGTTTTCAAGTGGAGGACTAACAGAAAATTAAGTCAACAACTATACAAAGTGGAGCTCGAAAGCAAGAATAATCTGCACTAGGTGGTTTCCTGTACTACAATCACAACATAACCCATGATTATAATTAATCTGAAATATAAAAAGAATGTAAATCTGTGTTTTCTGCCTCTAGCTGAATTATTTTTATACTGAGAATTTACTCAGTCCTGAAATAGGAAGATTAAATTCAGATATTTTTCTCCAAAAAGCCTTTGACTTGCACAAGTTTTTCTTTGTATCAGTCCAATAAATTGCTGACTGAGCTATTTCCCCTGCTCCATGTGCCATGTTATTCCCTTTCATTAAATGTGGCTCTCGTGGATTATAAAAGGCAACTTCAGGTGCACTGATGCAGGACTTGAGAGCAGCCTGATCCCTTTGTTGGTTTTAACAATCTGAGATTCTATGTGAAGAGTTGGAAGGTACCTCCAAAGATTATGGAGTCCAACCCCCCTGCCAGAGCAGAATCACCCAGAGCAGGTCACAGAGGAACACATCCAGGTGGGTTTGGAATGTCTCCAGAGAAGGGGACTCCACAACCTCTGTGGGCAGTCTGCTCCAGGGCTCTGTCACCCTCACAGTGACAAAGTTTCTCTCATGTTCATGTGGCATCTCCTTTGCTCCAGCTTGCACCTGTTGGCCCTTGTCCTGTCACTGGATGTCCCTGAGCAGAGTCTGGCTCTGTCCTCCCAAGGCTCATCCTCGTGTATTTATCAACATGAAGGAGGTTGTCCCAGTCAGGGGCCATGAGCACACCTGGGACTGGAGGACAGAAATGACTCTTACCCTTTCTGGGAGTAAGAGTGAGGACACTGGACAGAGAATTCTGTTTCCAAGAGCACATATGCAAAAGGCAGTCAGGTAGGATAAGTACAAAACCCACTAGGCCCAAACTGGCCTTCTAGAATCCTCCACCACTTCCAGCCTCAGTCGGCCTGAGGGTAGGCTGAAACCTCCCTCCCCAGCTGGGGCCTATGAGGCCTCAGTGGGCCGCAAGGATGCAGCTCAGTCCCTCAGCAGCCAGGAGATAAGAAGGAGCTGCTCTGGGAGAGAAGTGAAGAGTCCTTGGGCTGTAGCAAGAGCAGTGTGGGCAGCAGGGCAAGGGAGGGGATTCTGCCCCTTTGCTCTGCTCTCCTCAGACCTGCACACAGGACTCCAGGTGGGTTCTGGAGTCCCCCCCCCAGCACAGGAAGGACATGGAACTGTTGGAGCCAGTCCAGAGGAGGCCACGAAGACGCTCAGAGGGCTGCAGCAGCTCTGCTGTGAGGACAGGCTGAGAGAGTTGTGGCTCTGCAGCCTCAGAAGATGAGAAGGCTTCCAGGAGACCTTATAATAGCCTTCCAGGATCTGAAGGGTGCTACAGGAAGGCTGGGGAGGGACTATTGACAAGGGCTTGCAATGCCAGCACAAGGGGCAATGGGTTTGAACTGGCAGAGAGGAGATTGAAACTGGATGTTAGGAGGAAGTTGTTTGCAGTGAGGGTGGTGAGACACTGCCACAGGTTGGCCAGGGAGGTTATGGAGCACAGAAGCACAGAATGTGATCTTTGATCATCTGTGCTCCACAACCTCCCTGGAGGTGTTCAAGGCCAGGCTGGATGAGGCCTTGAGTGACCTGTACTAGTGGGAGGTGTCCCTGCCTATGGCAGGGGGCTGGAACTGGATGATCTTTGAGGTCCCTTCCAACCTTACCATTCTGTGATTCTAAGAGCAGAAGAGGAGAGATCAGGCAGGCACTACCTTGTCAGCTGCGATAGCGGAAGACAGAACAGAATAACAATATTACAATATCCTGGGACGAGCAGGTCCCTTCCCCTGGAGTGGGCCTCTGTCCCTATGGTTCTGTTAAGGGGGACCTAGGATCCTTCAAACTACCACAGAGGTCATTAATGAGAGTGTTTGGTGTTTTTTTTTTTTCTTCTCTTAGGACTTCCTGATCCATTTGCTAAGGTTGTGGTGGACGGATCTGGCCAATGCCATTCTACAGATACTGTGAAGAATACACTTGACCCAAAATGGAATCAGCATTATGATCTGTAGGTGGTAACAGTGATAACCAAAGGTTTGAAGTGAGATCCTCTACCGTACACAGAAGTTCATAATCCTGTCCTGTTTACAGCCTGGAAAACAGCCCAGAGCTTGTTAGTTTGAGTGAAAGATCCGTGTGTCAGAATGCCACTTTCTCATTCCCCTCAAAACCTCAGCACTACACTTGGTTTTCTAGTGCCAGTGTCTGCAGTGTGCTTTACATGTGCTATAGCATTCTTTTATTGTAATATTTTCATGTTAATGCTTCTGTAAAATGAAGCAAATAATTGTCAATATTTCCCTCAAGCTCCTTGTCGTGCTCTGTGGTTCAGTGCTGTGTTTTTTTGTGTGCCTTTCGTTCAGTTTTATCTCTCTTCTGTAATCTGTCCCAAATGTTCTTCTGTCTGTAAGTTGATAGGTTGTTGTCATCACCTGAGCATCTTTCAGTGCTGCTGAGCAGTGTCGTTAGTGTAGCACGTAGATGTCATGGTTTTCCTCTGTCTTTCCAAGACGTAGAATACTTTGTGTAAGTTATTTAAGCTTTTATTTATTTATACATAGGTTTCTTTGTGTTTGTGTAAGCTTTATTTTTCCTCTCATTCGTCCTTTTGTTCTTTATTGTTTTCCTTGGGATGCAAGATGAGGAAGAGGAGTGAGGAGTTTGGTCTCTTTGTATTCTCTTTTATTTCTAAGGCTTTGTTCTGACCACTTAACATTTTTTCCCCCATGGCTCCCTTCCCTGTCATATTAGAAATTGTCTGAGCTGTGGACATCGCTAAACCCAGAGTAAGTGAAGTGCATCTTCCTCAGTATCCACCAGGTCTCTCTTGGTGTTTGAAGTGCTGTGGTGACAGCACAAACAAGCAGCTGACAGGAATGGGTTACAAGGGGTGGTAGGTGCTCCACGAGCCAGTGACTTGGAGAAGGAGCAGAGGATGTGGGAAATGAGAGAGGAAGTTAATATGCAGCAAGGGTAATGGAAAAAAGTAGTGAGACCTTTAGGAAAAATTCCTCTCTGGATATAATTTTTAAGGAAGGATGAAGAGAAGGAGTTTTGACATCATTTTATAGAAGCACTCGTGCTTGGAGCTGGATACTGTAGTTGTCTTAGCTTTGAAGTGAGACTCTGATTGCAGACCACATTATATTATAAAAAGCAGAGATATAAGTGGAGCTTCTGGAAGAATCTTTTGCTTGGGCAGATACAGATTGTCCTAAGGAATTTAGACCTGTGTGAAACTTTTTTTTGTGTGTGTGTGTGCATGCAGTTATTTCTTTAATTCTATTTTAGTTTTTTGGGAAGTTCCCTAAAAAACCTAGATTTTGTTTAGTTAGGGAATACTGCCTTGCTTGATTCTGGCAATTGAATTCCCTCTTGACACAGCATCAGGAAATAGAGAACATTTCTAATCCAAAGGAAATATCAGCATTATGTCAGGCCTTGTGACTTGGAGATAATTTTCTCCTTCTCAGTATTTACATCATAGTAATGTAACTTCTTTTATTGTTTTGCCTCTTATTCCTCACTCTGTGGAAATACACTTCCATTTGTAAACATCAGTCACTTAGTCTTCAGTTCCTACTTAAAACAGCAATAAAAAATTAATTCTCTTTGATACAACTTCTCAGTACCTGAAGGGATCCCACAGGAAGGCTGCAGAGAGACTTTTCCTAAGGCTGTCCAGCAACAGGACAAAGGGGAATGGTTTGAAGCTGAGGGAGAGCAGGATTAGACTGGATCTTAGGAAGAAGTTCTTCAGTATGAGGGTGTTGAGACTCTGGAACAGGCTGCCCAGAGAGATTGTGGCTGCCTCCTCCCTGGGGTTGTTCAAGGCCAGGTTGGATGAGTCTATTTGAGAGGTGTCCCTGCCCATGGCAGGGAGGTTGGAGTAGATGATCTCTGAGGTCCCTTCCAACCTGAGCCATTCTAGGATTGGTAAACATGACAGTCTTCAGTCCCTCCTCAAACCAGCTACTCACTGCCTGGCTTTAGTTTTAAGGTATTTTTTTCTGTAGTACACCTAATGTCAGGTCACAGCTTTTCATCTGTACCACATACAAAGGAAGTTAGAGGGGAAAAAAAAACCCACAGAAAAATAATGGGAATAGCAACTGTCCTACTACTAAACACCTGAAACAAACTTCATATATTACAGGACTTAATCTTTTTCTCATCCTTTGAAAACAGAGTTTTTAAACATCCTGGTGTTTACCCTAACAACACACCATTGCATGGGAATATGAGTCTCTGCCTTATGATGCTTCCATTGCTACAGGAAATGCTTTGCACACCAAGCATAACAGATGGAGACTTGGTGGCAGCTTGCCTGCTCCTGCCACCACGTAGCATAGGAAATCAACCAGAGGAAGGTGCATTATGTAGAGTTTTTAAAGGAAAATTCTGATTTTTGGTTTTTTCCCTACCATGAAGATTTCTGTCAGGTTTTAAATAATCTAATGTGCAGTAGAACTGTCTCTTGGCTGTGTTGGGTTGATGAAAGCATCCCCAGCCTGGAATTTATAGAACAGGTTAACACTGCTGCTAATTAACAGTCTCCTATCACGTGATGGCATATGCAAATGGCACAGTAAGATGGATCTGTTGTGATGTATTTGTGCAATAATGTCTGAATGAAGTTGCTAACTCCAAGGGAATTCTGTGGCTTGCTAACCCGATTCAGCGTAACAGATACTCTGTTGTGTAAGGTCTGTAAGAAAGGAAGGAGTTGTAAAGAACAAAAAAAGGCTTTGCTTTTGCCTTACGTGGGGCTTCATTCACATCTTGGCATGAAAGGAAGCAGCTGAAGTAGTTAGTTGCTTAGATTCCAGTCTAGATGGGTATGTGTAAGGGGAGGGGGGAATCTGGGAGGCTTTCCAGAAAGAAATTGCTGAATAGTTGCTGTCTGGATGCAGTTTAATGTCAGCAAAATACCATGTTTGCCCTGGATCTATTCCCCTTCCTTATTTTCAGTCTTGTTTGTGTTTTCCTTCTTGTTCAGGCCTTTCCTCAAAGCTTTCAATAACCAGACATACACATTTACAGACCTCGTCACATTCAGAGCATTTAAACACCACCTAAAACAGCAGTCTGGAGCTTAACAAATGGCCTCTTTCTCTTTCTTCCCCTCACTTTTGTTCTGTGAGAGCTTAGATCTCTCCTACAGTCTTCCCACCTCACCTGTGCCCCCTGGCCTCTGCCTTCCCCAGCAGTCTCTGCCCTTGAGGCATAGCAACTCTATGGTCTGTTTCCCTCTAAAAGCTCCAGTACCATTATCTCCACCAAAACTCCTGATCCTTTCTACTCTGTGCCATTCAGATCTTAGCCCCAGGCTCTAGCATGGACTTCTTTGCTTTCCTTTGTTATGTCCTCAGATGTAACCTCACCCAGCTTCTCCAGCTCCTCCTCTTCTCCTCACTGCAGGTTCTAGTGTTTGGTGCCCAGGCAGAATTGCCTTTCCCCCCAACCCTCCAGTTTTGCTTCCCTAGTAATTGCTAATTATCCTGTTTGTTTTTTTTAAAAGATAACAACATCTGCTCAGTGCTGATTTAGACAATGCCATCCTAGATTAAACTCCTAATGAGCCATCAAACAGCTCCTTGCAACAGCTCTGCCTTCTTGATGTGGTTGTGTAGACCAGTTTGGTGAAGCTGATGCCCTTTGCATTCAGGGTAAAAGCATTTCTGGATGGTTTGGCCCTCATCCACAGATCCAACTATTCCAGCTCAAGCACATCAGGTGTACAGGTCTTAGCTGAACTTCTTGAGTGGGTCTGTGAGGAACATCTGGAGTAGAAGGCCACTGGCTTACTGTGTGCTTGGTGCAGGATTTCCTAGGCTCTGCTCAACATCAGGCTGGGCAGCACTGGGAGGAGAAAGCAGCCAGTCAGTGCCACGTGCTTGTGATGTGTTCCTGTCTAAGCCACAGCCTCTGGTTGATTCCCTCCTGACCATCCCAGAGGCTTAAACACCCTTAAGTTGGTACCAGAGATGAGAGCAGTGTCAGGGTGAAGGGAGAGAGAGAGGAAAAAATTGAGGTGATATTTTTCATTATATCTCTTCACATCTGCTCCTCCCATAAGCCAAAAGCAGCTGAGAGCATAGAGCAGAACACAACCATTAGATTCAGTTCAGAAATGGGAAGATGGAGAAACAAGCACAGCAATTTGCCCAGGTCAGAAAAAGAGTTCTGTGTGACAGCATGGATTAGAAGCAGGGAATTTCTGGCTTCCAAGCCTGAGTTCATACCTCTGGATGTTGCATTTTTCTGTTTCTGGAGGGAGTACATCTGGCTTGTGATCAGGAAAGGGTGTGTTTTTTCAAGAGCTCTTTTTTCCTCCCCCATTTTTTTCATGATGCTTTTTTCTGCTTCATTCTTTTTTTTCCTCCAGCATGGCAACTACTGGATTTTGTTTGTTTGTTTAGAAATAGAGGTGCTTGGAGTAAGTAGTTTTCTTTATTTCCAAGCACACTCTTCTTAGCCAGAGCCCTGATTTTACAGATTGAGGAAATATGGGAGCTAACAAAATGCATATGGGTATTGAATTTCCAGGTTTTCCCCTTCATTACTACTAATCCTTTTTATCTCTGTTGAAGTACTAAAACTGGGAAATAGATATTGCTGACAGACTAAAAAAAAAAAACAAAACCAAAAACCCTGAAGCCATCTCAACCAAATAAACAAAAAACAACTGAACAAAACAAACAAACAACCCAAAGAACAAAACAAAACAAAAAAATGCCCAGAAAAATCCAACCCAAATGCTCAAAGAATTTTAATTATGAGGAAGAAGACAGGAGCACCCAACAGGATCAAAAGATGCTAGGAGTTGGAAGGGACCCAAAGAGATCATTGAGGATGAGGGGAGTTTGTTTTGTTTCTGGTTTGTTTGTTGTTGTGTTGTGGGTTGTGTTTTTGTTTTGTTTTTTTTTAACTTACTCTTTTTTTTTTTTTTCTTTTACTTTTACTGTTTTAATAAATGAAATTCCTAGCTTGGGCTTTTATGTTGGAGCTTTATTGCCAGCTGATGTAAACCAAATGTAAACTTAGCCACCAAACAAATTGGAGATGTCAGCTTGTCCTGCCATCACTCTTTCAATGCAGGCATTTTATTTGCATGGCTGAAATGGTTCTGAAATCTAGATGAATTTAGCAGTTACTCAACTAATTCTTCTCTTCCTCTGGAAAGAAAGAAAGAAAAAAAAAAAAGAGGCCATTTTTTATTTGGAGAATGCAGCTTGTCTTGCTTCTTTCCTTCAAGTGTGTGAATCTTCCATGTTCTCTGGTGCAAAAACCAGGGAGGTTGTAGTAGTCATACAGAAGTCCTCACCTGTTTGCTGGGGCTGGTTTTACTGTGTCTGCATCTCAACCATCAGAACCTCACCCTGAAACCTTACAGCAGTTCTTGGAAGAGTGTGTTGTGTGTTCAGCTGTTCTGCATATTATTCAGACTGCTCTGTTATGAAATTGTGTTTAACCATATACCTCTGACTTTCTTAAAGCAACAAGGAAAACTGGAAAATTCAAGACAGGTCATGATAAGTCTTTTATTTTTAAGTGCACCTAACTTGTTCTCATAAGAATTTATTTTTAAGTACGTGAAACATTGTAGACTGCAACTGTGCACGTGAATACCCATCTCCATCTCTTGTTTCTTTATGCAAAATTGGCATTGCCAAGGTTGTAAGGCAAAAAATCTGACCTATATATTGTGCAATCAGTTCACCATTCAAAAAACTTTGTTGTTTGTTTCGTTGTTTGTTGGTTTTTGGTTTGGTTTTCCTTTTAACTGTGTGTGAAGTCTGTATTTTGTTTGGTTTTAGTTATGGTTTTAGTTTGGGTTTTGTTGGTTCTTTTTTTATGTGCACTGGTTGTTTTAAACCATGCTCATGGGTATGTGCCTACAGTTAGCCTTTTCTGTCTTCCTGGATCAGTCCCTGTCTGCAGGTGGGGAAAAAGAAGTTGTCAAAGCTGTGCTTTTTTGGAAAAGGAAAAATGGGAGAAGTGTTAAGTGAGAATTTGGTTTGCCAACCTTGAGAGTATCATTTCTGTATTTCTAAAAATATGAAAAGGTTTTAAAGCTGATTCAGTCAATGGGGGAGGTGTGTTTAGATACTAATTGAGTTTGATCAGCTTTCCTTCAAAAACAAACAAAAACTCTTGCAACTAAACTGCAGAAGGTCAGAATTTGTGGTTTGGGAAGGGAGAACTACCAGCAGCTCTTGGGACCTGAGCCATAGTTACAAATTAATTTTCCTCAGCTGAAAGGCTGTGATAATGCAGTGCAGGCAGTGGCTAGCTTAGGTGTTTTCAAGTTGTCCTCTGAAAATTGTGCAAGCAAAAACTACCCCACAAGGTAATTGCTTCTGAAGAACAAAGCTTCAAACAAAAAAGCAACAATAAAACAACCCTGGGTCCAGGTTTCCCCAAGGCAGTGCAACGCAGATCCAAGTTTTGCAAAGCATTTCTGTGGGAATGCTGTGAGGAGCAAGAGGCAGGAGGGGAGGGTGGCACAGCTCACCTAAAACATGTATGAGCTGTGTGCAAGGGCTCACATTCCTGATATGTCTTGTGTGTTGCAAACGTGGCCCTTCTGCAGCTTTCTTAACAGTACAGGAGCTGCCAGGAGATAACTGAAGATGTGTAGCTGGGTTTGCTTTTTGTTCTCCCTGAGTGCTCAGAAGAGCTCCAAAGGAGGGGGACTTGTATTGCTGGTGACTGGAGGAGTAGCCTGAAGAGCAGTGGCTGATGAAGTGCTTCAAGTGGATGCTAAACCGAGTTTGTGTCCTGGCATTTGAGCTGCTCTGCCTGCTAGCACTGCTCCCAAACATGCTGCCACGAGCACTGCTGTGCCCTCTGGTTAGGCTGAGCATAGGCATGAAGCTGTCATTGGAGCTGAGCATGTTTGCAGCTGCTTGAAGAGCTGTGGTCACCAGCCCAGCCCACAGCTTGCTCACGTTGCTGTTTGAAACAGATTATGGTAGGCTTTGGATTCCCAGGAATGCCTTCTTCCAGAATCAGGATTGTAGATCAGTTTGTATTCAGGTAAAGGCCATGCTGCATTAAAGCATGTGTACCTCTTGGCTGAGGTGGCTTTCTCTAGCCAGTACAGTGTGTTCAATTTTTCATGTAATGGTTGGTAATTTTATTTTTTTCCCCCGCTTCCCAAAGTGATTTCTGGAACATCTTCCAAGTGTTCAGGAAGTGCTACTGACAGTGATGTTTTCCCCCACTTTTCAGGTACATCGGGAAGTCAGACTCGATAACAATCAGCGTGTGGAACCACAAGAAGATCCATAAAAAGCAGGGAGCTGGGTTTCTGGGCTGTGTGAGGCTTCTTTCCAATGCAATCAACCGCCTTAAAGACACTGGTTGTAAGTAAGCTAAAGGCTGAGGTTTCTTCATCCAGACCAGGATTTCACACTCAGACTTTCGAGGAGTGACAGTTAGTTGGGGTTTAGTTGGAGTTTGTGAAGTTTGTTTATTCCAGTTGGTTCTGATAACATGAGTAGGTGCTCTGGTGAGACCTCACCCACAGTACTGTGCCCAGCTCTGGGGCCCCCAACACAAAAGAGACATGGACCTGTTGGAGCAGGTCCAGAGGAGGGCCGCAAATACGATCGGAGGCTGGAGCACCTCTCCTGGGAAGGCAGGATTGAGAGAGTTGGGGCTGTTCAGCCTGGAGAAGAGAAGCCCTCTGAGAGACCTTATAGCTGCATTTCAGTATCCTGCAGGGACCTCCGGGAAGGCTGGGGAAAGACTGTTTAGAAGGGCTTGGAGTGATAGGATGGGGGGCAGTGGTTTGAAACTGGAGCAGAGTAGATTTAGGTTGGACATCAGGAGGGAGTCCTTATGAGCGTAGTGAAATAATGGAACAGGTTGCCCAGGGATGTGATTGAGGCCCTGTCCCTGGAGATACACAAGATCAGACTTGATGTGGCCCTGAGCAGCATGATCTGGTTGGAGATGTTCCTGCTGACTGTTAGGGGTTGCACGAGATGACCTTTGAGGGTCCCTTCCAACCCAGTGCAGTCTGTGAATCTGTGGGAATGTTCCTTTGCTTTGGCTTTTCAGCTCCCTTGCCCTGTTACCATAGGCAGTGGTAACTTGAGTGCCACAGTCTGCTTGGGGATTGTCAAGGCTGAACTTCACTGTGGTGGAATTCCAGATGAAGACAGATTCTAATTACCTTCAAATTTTCTTTTATTGCCTTCAAAAATACAAGTCTTGAGGGGTAAACAAAAGAGTAAATCTATCTTGAAGCCAAATTCATAGTTTAAAAATTAATAGATCTTCAGAATTCATTAGTAAATGTTGTCATAACATGTTCAGTGCTTTGCAACATTTGGAGCACTTTGTGTTTCCTTTTTCAAACATTAATTAACATATAAGATGTTGTTTGCTCATTATCCTAAGGGGTACCATTTACTCTGAACAAAATTTGGTGCACTGTTTGTGATGGAAAAGTAGCACTTGGCTAAAATAACAAATAAACAACAAAACAATAAAAAAGAAAAGTAACTTGCTGGGAGAGAAGCATTGTGATTTTTGCCTTCAGTAATAAGTTCCTTGGTAATTAAAGATGTTGCTGGAGATCTCATTTTTCCTGTTCATCACTAGATCAGTGCTTCAGTGCTTTCCACTTCACTCAGTTTTGTGAAGCTCTACCTGGTTAGTGGGTTAGGGCCACTGATTAGCTCTGTGCTGCACTGATCTGAGTGAACTGGAAGTGTGCTGTGACCATGGTTGGTGTTCACCCAGGAGGAGAGTTCAAAATGCTTCTTGCAATTGCTTTAGACATCCAGTCTGAGATAAAGTCATTTTATATTCATCACAAGAACTTTGTGGAGTAGGAAAAACGTTCAAGCAAATGTATTCTGATTTTGATTTCTGATTTGAAATTATGGAAAAATGGAGCCTTGGCTGAAAGTTTTTAGTTCCCGCATATCTTGAAGTGTTAACTATCTTACTCTAGGCTGAATTTTGTTCTGATGGTATTTAAATGTGCTGCTCAAAGACAGTAAAATATTTGGTGACTTCTGTTTTGCATCTTTCTTTCGTAGATCAGCGATTGGATCTGTGCAAGCTTGGGCCAAATGACAATGATACTGTTAGAGGACAGATAGTGGGTAAGTAAGGGGGTTTGTCTTTTACTTCTCTTGGAGATTAACAGTAGCTATAGAAATCCCCTTCCTAGATGTCAGGTTTCTGGTTTGGATTTTATCTTTTTTCCAAATTCAGTGTCTAGTGCCAGAGCCATTTGGCTCTCAACCTGGAAGTGTCTGTGTAGAGAATTAAAAAAACAAACCTCACAAAACAATAACCCCAAACCACCCCACCCCCAAAAAAACCCCAAAACCTTAAATATGACTGCAAGTGTTGAGAAAGATTAAACAACATTTCTTCAGGAAGGTTGTAATTTTAAAGACTGGTGACAGTTTGAGCCCCAGGTCCCTGTGAAAAACTGGCTGCACATTTCTTGGCCCCTGTGAACTGTGCTTCCTGTGGAAGTGTAAAACATCTTGCTATAACAGGAGGGAATTGCTGTCTGAGATGACTTGGTCAATTCATTTTGTGTTTTCACGGGTTATTAACAAGTCTGTCACCACTGTCTTTAGCTGTGCTTTGTCATTCTGCTAACTCATAACCCTCAAATCGCTTTAGAATTTAAAGGAGGCTGGGAAATTGGAAAACAAGCATCCACAGAGAGTTTCATAAACACTTTTGGGTGCACTAGGAGTTGTTGCAGGAGGCAGGGTTTGTAGCAGGTCACTTAAGTGAAAAAAATCTTGGTCAGGATGAAGAGGTCTTTATGGCAAGTTGTTAATGAAGAATATTTGGACATGGGGAGAGGAAAACTGGATTTGCACTCTCAGTTTTATGTTCAGTTTGTAGGTCAAAGCATATTCAAGCAGCATTCTTGGTTTGTCTGTCGGAGCAAACTACTGAAATAGCAGCCAGCAAAGAAGGGCTGCAGTGCATTTGTTCACTTTCCTCCAGCTTCTCTGTTGAATAGTACCTCTGCCTTTACCCCTTCATGTAGCTTTAACCATCTCTATGGCATCTGATCTGCAATTACTTGCACAGTGCTAAGATAAGTGAGGTGATGCAGGAGAGTCAGGTGATGCAGGAGAGTCAGGTGATGGTGGAACTGGGATCAGAAGTGCAATGCTGGCACTTCATACCATTTGTGAGCAGTACATCTTCCATGTGAGCTTGCACAGAAGAGTGAAGGATAAAGCAGACATTTTTCTGGAGTGTGTTAAGTTGTCAGTTCAGTTTGCTCTTTGGTTTTGCTCCAGTACATTGGTCTCCTGATCGTCCATGCTGTATGCATGCAGTTTTGTTTGAAGAATTCCTTTGAAGAGGAAACCGAGCTTAGCTGTCAGGAGAACTCGTTCAGAGTCTCTGAGCAGCAGAGATCACCTCTTCCCACAGACATGACACTAGCAGGGGCTGTACCCTCACCCTGTGATGTGCTCTCATGCTGCCCTCCAGAGTACACAGCATGCATCCATGTCATCATGACTGGAGAATGCTGGTTGTTAATTAAACAACCAAAACCCTCCCTCAAGAGCCCCACCCCAGAGCAGAAGTGTCTCAAGGCTGCTGAGATGCCAGATGGGAAGCTTGGGGCATGGCAAATATGCTTCAACTAGTTGTCAGAGATAGCTAGTCAGCAGTGTGGGCAGAAATTATACTGACTAGTTGTCTTAATACTGATCATGAGAAGCAGCAGAGCCAAGCAGCATTTGCTCTTCTGCCATGCTGCTGGGGTTGTCCCAGGTTAGCAGGAGCTGCTGGGTGGTGCATGGAACCTAGAGCAAACACAGCTTGTCAGGGCACAGCTCTGTGTGCTGTGCTTTCTGCTGTTACCATCAGAAAGGGCAGGTTTCCCCAGTGTTTTGGGGAGGCTCCAAATGCTCCAGGTTCCTGGGGTCTTTTTCTGTTTAAATAGTTGTTATTAATCTCCATATATTTTAATCTTTCTTCACTAATGCAATTTTGTTGAGTGGGTGAATGAGGCTGAGTATAACTGAGGTAATTCTGCTGCACTGGTTACCTGGTGGAGAAATCCTAATTACAAGATCAGAAAGAAGATAGAAGAAGTTATAAACATGCTCTCAGTCCTTCTCATGATAAACTGCCTGAAATAAGAGGCTATGCAGGACTGGTAAACAATGTTAAAATGTAATTGGTGCCTTCAGCAGAGCATAACCTTACAGATTAAGTGCAGAGTGGGCATGGCTTTAGAATTTGGAACAGGGAGTAAGGGGATTTTTATCTTAAATACCTGGGGTTGTCTTGGAAGGGGGGAAGAAAAAGGGGACACTGGTGAGCAATGGATGCAAAGGGCACCTGAACTGTGTCTTAATCTTGCAGCTCTCTTCTGTGCCACCATCTTATTTCTGATGTGGCGGTGCAGAAAAAATGAGTCCTTACTCATTACAAAATGAAGCCTGCACAAATTTTGGTCCTCACATAGGCAAAGAGGAGGTAATTGCCTTTGTTTAGTTTCATTTTTGTCTGTGTGTATTGCTTGCCAAACCTTGCCTACATGCAGCAATGTGAACTTGTAATGTGTGGGTTCGTTGCAGAATAAATACATCATCCTGGGTGAAATGAAACAACGTGAGGTATCTTTTGCTCTCTAAGTTGCTTTGTGATGTTAGTGTTCCTAAGAGCTCATTTTGGATAGGAATAAAGCCAGAAGGTACTGCAGGGCTTCCTGGGCTGGACTGTCGAAAGCTCAAAATCCAAAGCTTCAAAACATGTTGTTGAAAATTTGGACTCTGAGGCAAAACCTGCCAGTACTGCTGCATCTTTTTTTTTTAACCTCATGATCTTGACAGAAGCTTGGTTGTTGTCTAGGTGAATGGCTGTAAATTTACTTCTCTGCATGCACAGACAGGACTTGCAGGCAGTTGACCAGAGGTACAGTAGTGCCACCTCAAGAAATGTGGGCCACAGCATGTATTCAGCTTTTTAAGTCATCACTTCGATGGTTTGTTTTGCCTTAAACAATAAAACCCTAAAAAGAACCCCAGGAACACAAGTGTCATAAATTATCAGATTGGACACTCGCAAATTCTGATATTGGGGACAAAAGCTGCCCCCCCCCCCCCAAAAAAAAAAATCTTCATTCTCATAATTGTAGTACAAAAGGTTAAGGCATAAGTATCTGTGAAATGAAACAAGCAGTGCAGTTTTGCTGAGGGCAGTGAGGGCTTTTCAGAGTGCTGAGCACTGCTTGGTGTGAGAGTTGCATTTTGACTTCTGAGCACTGGTGTTTGAGAGCAGCTGGTAAACCAAACGTAGTGCTTCTAGCAGTTACATTTTGCCTGGGGAGCGTGTGAGTGTGTGTGTGTGTTGAATCCCATGGGCACACAAAATACAGAAGAGCAAGTCCAAAACTTAGAGGAATTTCTTTCTGTTAGCAGTGCTCCCATTAGAGCTGCAGGTGTGGCACTAGCACTGTCCTGCTTGCTGTCCCAGCTCTGAGGTTGGCCACCCTGCTGCCACTAGCGAGTCACAGTTCATCTCAAAAGTTCATGACAGCTTCAGAGTTAACTTCTTGTTCTGCCTTAACTCACATTTGTATTCTTTGAGTTAACTTTTTTGAACTGTGATGTAGAACCACCTGTATGAGAAGATGCACTTTGTGTGTAGCCCTCTTTGACTTGAGAGGACAAAACGTCCAGAGCGTGGCTCAGCTTAGTCCTCCAAGTTGTACCATTTCTCTAACTGTAGTTTGCATTCAGATGTCATATCTTTAATTATTTTTTTCTTATCTTAATAGTAAGTCTTCAGTCCAGAGACCGAATAGGCACAGGAGGACAAGTTGTGGACTGCAGTCGCTTGTTTGATAATGATTTACCAGATGGGTAAGCTGCCAGCACTCTGATGTAAATACACATACAGCTGCAATGGTGAGAAGTCACTGTACAAAGAGGTCAATTTCTTTTTATTCTGACAGTCAGAGTTGTGCAGTTTTGAATTTAGGAGCAGTAGATAAGCCAGTGAGGATACAGAGGAGAGTTAATTGTTTGATCTTTGTCTCTTGGAGCATGGGAAGGGACCTGTATGAGTAAATGCATTTTAAAAATACACTTGTCTAGAAAACATTCATCTATCAAATTGTAGAACTGATAAATTAATATCAGGTTAAATCAGAGCCAGCAAACTGACTTCATCCATACAGTAGTTCTGTAGCAAGGGCCTGGCTGCCTTCTACAGAGCTGTGCAGAGGTGTGTGCTATTATAAAAATGAATCACTACTTCTTCCATGTAAATCAGCATGAAGAAATTGTGATTGGGAGAGGTAACACAGCCTGAGTTCTTGCTGTATTTACCTGCCAAAGGCAGGGTTTAGGATTTTGGTCTGTCCTTGTGAGAGTTAATGACATCATTAACACTAAAACCAGTTTTGTGAACACATTAAAAATGCTCTGGTTTAGGTTCTGGTGCTGTCATCAACTTCTTCAGAGCAAACACAGACCTTCTGAATGTGATTCTTGGCAGGTAAAGACAGGAGAAACTGATTTTTCAGATGATGAATTTTGAAACATAAATTATCTTCCAAATTCTAAACAGCATTCTTTTGTTAATTTGGAGTCTGGAGAAGTCAAAACCAGTTTAGATACTCACTTCGAAATGTGTCTTGTGTAACTATGGCTTACTTAATTGTGTAACTGCCAAGCTGGCTGTGTAGCCTCCTGTGTTTTGGAGTGCACAAACAGTAATAATTAAAAAGTCATGGTATTTGAAGGTGACTTCTTAATCAAAGCAAGCAGGGCATGAAAACAGTGAAAGCACTTATTGGAATCAGTGGGCAAAAGAAGTTAAAGACATTATTAAACATGATGTTTTTCAAGAACTTTGTTTATATGGCTATTTGGATTTCATTAGAATGCAATTAGTTATTGAACTGAAGGTGTGACACTGTTAATGATCTGCCTGGCTCCATGAGAAGGTAAGATCAAGTCTGAGGGGAACTTTCAGTTGTTTCCTGTTAACCTCGTTCAGCTAACATGATTCATAACAGTGTAAGCCTTCCCGAGTTGGCATTTGTGTTGGAAACATTTTGTGCCCTGGTTTCCTGGAAATACTACTCATTGCCTTATCTCTCCATGTCTGAATTGTAGGTGGGAGGAGCGGAGGACTGCTTCTGGAAGGATCCAGTATTTAAATCACATCACAAGAACAACTCAGTGGGAGCGACCGACACGGTGAGGCTCTGCGTGTGGTCAAGTTCACTTGCTGGCCAGGAGTGCTGAGCACAAGGGATCCTGAGTGGCTCTATCAGGGCTACTGGGCATTTTTCTGAGTCACTCTCCTACATCTTGCTCCTTCAGCCTGCCTGATCTGCAATTCAGAAGAACCATTCTGGCTAGTTTGTTTTTTCTTCCCCTCATACTAGCATCTCTGTCCTGGAGCTGCTGTGGTAGAACTCTCTAAAGACAGACATGACAATGTGCAGGCATTGTGAAGGATGAAGAGGAGAGATCGTGACCAGCTGACAACCACTGTCTGTGTACATGCTGTGGCCATGTAATCCAGAACTTTGAAAGCTGATTGTTACAGAGCACCTTTGGAGCTCTTTAGGGTAACCTCCTCTAACAGCCACAGATGTGTGTTGTGAAAGCTGTTCCTCAAACCAGCTTTGCCATTACTTGAGTTGTAGACAGTGTCACTGCCTGGTTTTGAGACTCTTCTGCAGACTGTCCTATCCTCAATAAATATTATCCCAGTCTCTATGTAGACATATTTGTCTTTAAAATAATCTGTACAGTTAGTGCTGCCAGCTCTGATACATACCTGCAGTTTCCAAGAGAGCAAGGGTACTGAACAGCCTTTAGTTTACCTATCTTTGTTTTTTCCAGGTTAAAATACCTATTCCAAGCTCTAGAGACATTTAGAGTAGAAATACAAATGCAAAATACATGATTGTGTTTGGGGGATTTCCTGCATCCTTAGCAATCCTCCTTTAACTTATTTCCTTGTGAAAGCAGCATTAAGATGCAAAACCACATAAGTCAATGCTTCCTTTTGCAGTGGAGCTCTCCAGAATGTTTTTTCTCTTGCCTAGCTCTTTCACTATCCTCACCTGCTAACTTTCCTTGTAAACTAGAAGGAATAACAAGGCCTGATCACATCCTCAGCCAGGGAGGTGAGAAAGTTTGGGCTGTGTGATGCTCATTTCGGGGGAAAAAAACCAAGAAAATTATTTTACCCTCATTGCTCTGTAAGGTGGGAACTGCTCACGTGAGCATTGGATATGATCTTGATCCTGCAGCATCACATTAACTGAGTGTCAGCTCAGACCCTAAGACAGGTGAGGAGTTCCTGTGGGGTGAGTCAGTGAGTGCAGAGCAGAAGCTTTCTGCACCTCATTGAGGTATCCTGCTCCACAGGTCAGCTCCTCAGTTCTGCCATCCACATAGATTTCCCCAGAGCCCAGAGATGAAGCCTCTCCACGGTGTGCTGTGCAGCTTCATATGCAATCAGCAATGCAGTTGTGATGTTTTTCCCTCCAGGCCAGCATCTGAATACTCCAGCCCTGGCAGACCTCTGAGCTGCTTTGTGGACGAGAACACTCCAATCACAGGGACGAACGGAGCCACCTGTGGGCAGTCCTCAGATCCCCGCCTGGCCGAGAGGAGAGTCAGGTCACAAAGGCACAGAAACTACATGAGCAGGACACACTTGCACACTCCTCCTGATTTACCTGAAGGATATGGTACGCAAATGAAAAAACTTCCATTATAGCTCTCCCAGTGAAGTGGGAAAGTGGGGTTTGCCTTCTTGTGTGTCAGATCCTCCTCATTCTGGGGGCAGTCAGGTATTTTGAGTTGTCACACTGAACTTTTTGTTTTATCTTGATTTCACAGAGCAAAGGACGACTCAGCAAGGACAGGTCTATTTTCTGCACACTCAGACTGGCGTTAGCACGTGGCACGATCCAAGAGTACCGAGGTAAGAAACAATGGAAGGATCCTCAAGGCATAAAATATTTTAAGCAGTAATATTTCTGACTCTTGGCTCCTAATAAATCATTTTAACAAGTCATCAATCAAAATAAATTAGTTTGTCTTCCCCAGTTCAAGTTGTTATTTTAATGCAAAGATGGAGAAGCAAGAACTAAAAAGACAGTGATGTTTTGAAAACAGGTGCAGCTAACTGAACGTAGATCTTGCATGTGAGTTGTAGCCCAGTCTGGGTTTTAGTGTTTTGCAAAATGGTGGAACAAAAGGCAGGATCTGAGCACTTCCAAACATTTAGATTTATTCAGCTATTTCAGTGAAAACTGGATTAGTTTTTGGTTTTAATTCAGGCTTTGGAAGTTAACAAGGAAAACTAGCACCATACGTTTGAGGAATGAACTCGGTGACAAATAGGCTGGATAAATGGGATGAGTCTTGGAGACAAAAGGGAAAACTTGGGAAATCTCATGGATGCCCCTTGTGTGTTCAGACATCTGTTTATGATGAACTACAGTCTCATCAATTCAATTAGCTTAATTTTACTTGTCTCTGACAATTGCTGTTCTGTGTTAGAGCTACCACACATCATTTACTCAAGGAATGGGAAACTTGTTACATTTGGAAGGAACTGACTTGGCTGCATCAAGAGGAGTGTGGCCAGCAGGTCAGGAGAGATGATTCATCCAAATTGGATGAGGCCTTGAGCAGCTGAGTCTAGTTGAGAGGACATCCCTGCCCATGGTGGGGAGGTTGGATTAGCCATTCTGTCCCTCAGCTCTTTCCTCCCTTTAACACACCTGATACTGGGAGATGTGAAGATTGACAGCTGTAAAAAGAGCTGCACTTGACAGCCTGAGATTTTTGAGGACTAGTGTTTGTTTTGAGTGGAACTCTGAAGTGAATTTACATCTTCTTAATTTCAGCAGAATTTCCTTGAGACCCACTGAGCCACCCCTGCATTGCTCAGAGCAGAGCTGAGTTCCTAGAACATTTTAGTTCAGATATTTTGGTTAGAGAGTTGTTTGCTTCCCACTAGCTCTTGGGGCTCTGGGGCAAAACCTCCTGTGCCATGCACGCATATCCCATGCAGAATTCCTCATGGAAAGTACAACTCTTCAGAAATACAGCTTTGTTTTGTAGTTCTTCAAGTATGATTCAGAGTTCCTTTTATGACTAATGTTGGTTTAAAAACGTTTGCTGTGAGCATTGGTGCAGAACTGCAATTCCATGTTGGCAAACAGGGGCAGTGATCTTTATTTTGGTATTAGTTTCACATCTGAAATTCCTTTGTAAAAATGAAGGTTATGTGATAAGATTCCCCACCACCACCCAGGGCATGTGTTCTGGGTGTGTGTTTTTCCTTTGGTGGGTTTGCAGTTTGGAAGTCGAGCTTGCAGCTGAAGAGCTCAAGTTTCTGAAACAATACATTTTCTCAGGCTGCACAGAATTGTTCTGTTACATTTACGCTCGTTTGGCTCAGAGGCCAAATGCTGAGGTATTTTTTTTCATTTTATATTTGTTTTCACAGGGATCTTAGCAACATTAATTGTGAAGAGCTTGGTCCACTGCCTCCTGGATGGGAGATCCGAAATACAGCAACAGGCAGAGTTTATTTTGTTGACCATAACAACAGGACGACGCAGTTTACAGACCCGCGGCTATCTGCAAACTTGCATTTAGTCCTAAAGTAAGTCTGCAGTCTCTGGCACATGCTGAGTGAAAAAAAGGAACTCCTGAGGGGGCCTAGATTTTAGACCAAGATGTATTCTGCCGTTCAGCAGCATTTACAGCACAGCAGTGGTGTTCTCCAGCACACTACCAACTCACTCTGTTACACAAGGAAGGGAAGAGCTTGGTGGTGGTTGTGAAAAACTCACCTCTAGCAGCCTTTAGGCAGGAATGTGATGCTGAAAGTTGGGGGCAGCAGGGGGAAGGAGGCAAGTGGGAAAAGGTTGGCCCAGAAATTTTTCCTACGCAAGAGAGACATTTCCTTTCCTTTCTTTCATTCTTCATCCTGCTTTCAGGTGTGAAGAACCTGTTTAAAAATATGAGGTTGGATTCAGTAGCCAGTGGTATGAAACACTGCTGAGTTAGTCAGGGTGCACAAATGCACAACTATTCTCCTGGAGTAAAGGAGAGGTATTTCAGCTCCTGCCTTCTAGACTAGTTGGATCTTATGTTGAGAACGTCTCAAATAACTCAGATTTTTTTACCCCCCAAAAAATTAATTTTATTATTTTATTCCTAAGAACTGCATTTTTCCTGCCTTAGTGTCTTGATATCACATTTTCATACTGCATGTTTTTAAAAGAGAAGGGGAAACTCAAGAATTCTGCCTCTTGTTTTTATTCCCTAGGCACTCATTTCACACCGGGGGATTTTCTACTGAAAGTGGAATCCAAAAAGCGAATAAACATTTCTCTTTTGCCAAGACTTGGCTATTGGTTATTCCAAGCTATCTGGGAGTTTGACTCTATTGTTTCTCTTCCTAACACCTTTTAATACTCCTGGGAAACACCTGTAAAGTATTGAGTAGGTGTTAAGTGGAAGAAACAATGAAGAGCTGGCCAGCTAGAAAGCCCTGCAGCCCTGGGCTAGAAGTTAGGAGGAGGAATGGTCCTCTTAAGGAAGTGAATCATTGGGAAGAAACCCTGAAGAATAATGGGAACAGGCATTGAAAAGACAAAACTGAGGGATGGAAATATCCTGGAGGTCAGCAGGTCTTGTGTGCAATACATAAAAGCTGGCTAGACATTGTCAGCCCAATAGGCATTTCAGTTGAACATCTCAAGGGGGTGAAGAGTCTAAATATTGACAAATAATGTATTTTGCATCTAGGAGTCCTTAGTTCCATGTGTGTATATTACAGAGCCTTGGTCAACTGACACCATACAGATGCTTTACGTTCTTCGGGTTTTTTATTTATTTAAACCAAATCACTACCACCTTTAGCTGAATTTAGATTGGCAATTTCAAACCAACATGATACTGAAAGATACTTAGCAGTAGAGGAGCATTTTCATGTCTGAAGCACAGGAAAGTTCATTCATTTACTTTAGATGTAGATATTTTATCCAAAGGAAAACATCAGACCTGAGCTACACCAGTGAACTGGGCTAGGTTTGAAAAACTTTCCTAGGTGGATTTATTTCTAAGCAGGGTCCCAGTGGCTAGTCCTAGGTGTGCAGTGGAGGGTGAACACTTAGCTTGCTTTGTTTTCCTGAAAATCCAATTTGACTTTCCTCTTCCAGAATCACAGAACCATTTTGCATTTCTTTAAACTTAAAAGAACCACTACTGCCTGCTTCAGTTTTTCATGTCTACAGCTGTCTTTCATTAGGAAAGGATTTCAGAAATTCAACCAGCAGTGTCATCAGCAAAGTCTGCTGCTTGATAAATCTGTTCTGGTGTTTGTTCTTTTATTGCACCAAACAGGATATGGGAAAGCTTTCCCCCCCTCTTTTTTTCCCCAACCTCCTTATTTGTTCTGTAGAAGAAAAAAAAAAAAAAAGAAAAAGTCATGTGCCTTAGGCTTGTCATTTTGTAAATCATCTGAGAAATAAGCTTAGACTTGGGGTGGGATGGGTGTAATGGTGGTTTAGGTTCAAAGCCATAATGAAGAGCAGTACTAACTTTCCTGAGCTGAATGAAGCAGTTTGTTCTTCCAGGGATGACATAGTAAGTTTATGAAAATAATCAAACTAGTTACCCAATTCTGGTTCAGAATATTGGTCAAGAGCTTGGGATAGGTTTTGCTAGTTATGGCACCTGAAGAGTGCTCTGCTAGAGCCTTAAAGCACTGCAGAACCAAGCATCGTCCTTCAGCCTTTAAAACAGACTAAGAAATGAGCTGTGGTTACTTTAAGCACAGCAAATTGTTTAGCTAAAGTAAGTCTTAAAGGTAGTATGAACCTCTCTGCTCACTTCAGTAGCAATACAAGCACTGGTAGGCAATAAAAGGAGTATTTTCACATGCTCGTGCTTATGGAATTAAAGCTCAGCCCTTAGAAGAATGATTTTGCTTTAATTTGTGTACCAGGTAAATACAGTCCAAGTGACAGCCACATTTAAATCTAATCACAAGTGAAAAGAAATTACCATGCACACAGCCCTGGTGAGGCTGCATTTGGAGTGTTGTGTCCAGTGCTGGGCGCCCTCAGTTCAAGAAGGACCTCAGAGAACTGCTTGAGAGAGTTCATCACAGAGCCACAAAGATGCTGCAGGCAATGGAGCATCTTGTGAAGACAGGCTGAGGGAGCTGGGGCTTGGAGCTTGCAGCAGAGGAGCCTGAGGGCTGCCCTCATTGCTGTGATAAAAATATGCAGGGCAGTATCGGGAGGACAGAGCCAGGCTCTGCTCGGGGATGGGCCAAGGACAGGACAAGGGACAGTGGCTGCAAGCTGGAGCAGAGGAGGTGCCACATGAACCTGAGAGAAACTTTTTCACTGTGAGGGTGACAGAGTCCTGGAGCAGGCTGCCCAGAGAGGTTGTGGAGTCTCCTCTGGAGACATTCCAAACCCTCCTGGATGCATTCCTGTTTGGACTGCCCTGAGTGATCCTGCTTTTGGCAGGGGGATTGAACTCAATCTCTGGAGGTCCCTTCCAGCCTCTAACACACTGTGATTCTGTGTTCCTGTGTGATCTGCCCTAGGTGATCCTGCTCTGGCAGAGGGTTGAATTGGATGATCTTTTGAACCCCTAACATTCTGTGATTCTGTGATATTCTGTACCCACATCAAGTGTGTGTCTCTAAATTACTGCCAGGCCTTGGTTTTTCAGGAGTGACTTAACATTCCTGTAGATTATGGTAAGACCAACACCCATGTGATCAGCTTCTTAAGGTAGACTTACTTTAAAAACAGCACACAACAAAGCCCTGGGAGACTAACAATATTGATTAAGCCAACTTCTGAAGTTCTGCATCCTAGGATATAATGTAGGGTTTCTGAGCTTTACTCCCTCCTTAGAGCCCAGCAGTTAAGAGCTATTATTATTATTAATGCTAAGCTTTGAGCTCCAGCTGAAGTGATGTACAATGAATGTGGCATTGCAGGGGTTTACTAAACCTTAGCCTTGTGAGACTACTGATAAAGAGTTTTGGCTCACCTGGTGTTGGTTTCCCTCGAGGGTGATTTGTGGCAAAATTGCTTTAACAAGGAGGTTTGCAAATAACAGAAAAGCTGTTCAGAACCCCGAGGCAAACTGGGACCACCCCCATTCCTCCTTTTAATTGCCAATTGTGAATGTTCCTGTGGTAAAAGCCTGCTGGAGGTGAATTTTGGTTGGCCAGTAGAGTTTTTGCGTAGACTTTGTTTCGAAACAGACAATAGGCTGCAATTTTAAAATGTATTAAAACTGTGTTTGGCTTCATCTCCTGTTTTTTGGGTTTTCTTTTTTGATGTTGGAAAAACCCAATTCCTTGACATTCCACTGGAAAACATTTGGAATTGTAACTTTTCTTCCTTACCCAGGAAATGCAGGGTATTCCCATGTGTTCCACAGAGACATTCTTCTCATGGTTTAGGTAAAACACAGCTTTTATCCTGGGTTCTTTGGAAATGCCACACTAAAAAGCTATAAAAATATCCACTTACTGTGTACAAAAAACAACAGGAGAGGACATCTCTGCAACACTGTTTACTTTTCCTAGTAAGAAGCTAGATTTACAAAAGCTCCTAGAATTGCTGCTAACAACACTTGTGTATCTGTGCCAGTCACTTACATGTGAACTCCCACATTCCTGTGGTCCAGACGAGGCCAGGTACAAGGGACAAGGTCCTTGCCAAGCTGCCAGTACAAACATCTCTCTGTAAGCTTACTCTCTTCCAGACAAGCCATTTAAAACAGACTGTGGCATTGAGGGGAGATTAGAGGCACAGTGCTTGGCAGATCCCTCCAGTGAAAATGGAGGAAGGCAAAACAGGCAAAGGAAATAGGGAAACGCTTGCTGAGAAATTCAGTGTCAGCAGCTTAGCAGTAAAATTCTGGGGATAATACCTTGTTAGAGCAGGCTGTAACCTTTTGCTTACTTTGTAGAGCAGTACTAATAGAAATAACAAGCCCTAAACCTAACTGGTAGCTGCCAAGAAAGACAGAAGCATTTGTCTTGAGTCAGGGTGAGAGCTCACCAAGAGCCGGCAGCACACTGGTGCAGCCCAGAAGGCAAATCATGGCCTGGGCTGCATCAAGAGGAGCATGGCCAGCAAGGCTGGAGAGATGATTCTGCCCCTTTACTGTGCTCTGCTGAGACCTCACCTCAAATACTGCATTCAGTTCTTGTGTCCCCAGCATAAGGAGTACACAGAGCTGTTGGAGTGAGTCCAAAAGAAGGAAAACAAGGATGATCCAAAGGCTGGAGCACCTGTGCTATGAGGGAGCAGGAGTTGTTCAGCCTGGAGAAGAGAAGGCTCTAGGGGGACCTTAGAGCTGCCTTCCAATAACTGAAGGGATCCTGCAGGAAGGCTGCAGAGGGACTTTTCATGAGGGTGTCTAGAGACAGGACAAAAGTTTGAAGCTGAGGGAGAGTAGGTTTGGTCTGGATCCAAGGAAGAAATTCTTCAGTATGAGGGTGGTGAGACTCTGGAACGGGCTGCCCAGGGAGGCTGTGGATGCCTCCTCCCTGGTTGTGCTGAAGGCCAAGTTAGATGAGGCCCTGAGCAGCCATGTCTGATTGAGTGGCATCCCTGCCTATGGTTTGGAGGTTGGAGNTTGGAGGTTGGAGCAGATGAACTCT